>UELU01138654.1:0-22477 GCA_900490025.1 Megastigmus dorsalis
GTAGCATTGCTCGTTCGTTGTTGTACATAGTATGGTCTTTTCATATTTTATCCGCCTCTCTGTTGTGCTACGATGTTGAAGATGTGTTGAAATTGTATACGTTTAACCCTTTCACAAGAATCGATGCACCGAAATTTTGGAACGTTGATGAAAGTAGTGAAAATAATAATGATACTTGGACGTTGTACAGTAAATCTCTGGATGTTTCATTGGAAAATTCGAGTAAGTGTAGAAACAAGCTAGTTAATGGCTAATAATATAAGTAATAAAAACAAAATACGAAACAGAAATATTCGAATCTAGATTATGATCTGAAAATAAATATTTTTGGATACTCCTGATTTAATATGTACAACAAGCATTACACTAGTAACGACCCTTTTTCACGAGAAACAGAAGTCTTGATATCTGATTATTGCCATTTGCTTCATTATTTTATCACTTTTACTTACATTATTTACGTCCATAAATAAGCTTTTGAGTCTTTTAAGTCTCCTATTTGTGGTTCCTATTGAACTAAATATTTTTTAGCATAAAAACAAACCATACAAAATTGTAGTCAATATAATTTCACAATATTTAATATTATTCCTAAAAACAGCTCATTTATCTCTATAAAAAAGGTTAAAAAAAACAAACCATATGATTGTTATACTGCTCGCGAGAATATTCAAGATATAAAGAGTGAGTTATTTTAATTTCTCCAGTCAATTATTTTGGAGGGGGGCATTTCGTGAAAATAAACCTTAGAAATTTTTTTTGGTATGTTATGTGTCACCTAGTGATGACCTTCGATTTGATCTTAACCCATATCACTCTTAAGGAGCAGTCAGACGAGTATAGTTGCGTCGTTTCCGGTTTTCTACTTTTTTCTCTCAATTTTCAATATTTTAACATTTTTCAAGCTGAGCCCAATTCTGTGAACTACAATGAATTGGGCTACACTCAAAAAAATGTTAAAATATTAATTTTACAATAATACAACAATTCTTTATTCTTTTGAATTATGAATGAGATGTAAATTTGACCATGGGATGATCTTCAAAGGTCACTTTCACCAAATACCAAAGTATTCTGCCGTTAAATTTTCCGATCTGTTCATTTCCGAAGTGAAACATAGACATTTCTATTAAAAAAATTAAATTGCCTGCCAAAAGACCTTGAAAATATGAGTTATATTCAAAACCAAGGTCATCACAAGGTGACCCCCAATAACCCAAAGAACTTTAGTTACGGTTTATTTACGCGAATTGCCCCTCCCCCTCCCCGAAACAATTGACTGGAGAACTTGAAATGACTCACCCTGTATAATCATCCAAACTGTATTAATCTATTTTCATAAATTTCTTTTATTTAGCACAAAAATTAAATTCAAGCATCTGTAGACATCTAAGTGTTGACAATGTGAAGAACTTGGGTGGCTACACGATCAGAATGGCCGCTCATCCGCAGCCAGCATTACTTCCCTACGATGATAGAAAAAGTGGTCTGGATCGATTTGGCGGCGTCAACGGGGAAATTTCAAAGGTAATCTGGAAGTACTTGAACGTCTCCGTGAATGTAACTTTGTACGAGCATTCGGGCTATGTTGACCAGAATGGCACCCTCAAGAGTTTCCTCGACGATCTGCTCAAAAACAAGCTGGATTTCGCCATGAACATGAACTTGCTACGCGATTTTTGGAAGCTGCAAAGCTACCCCCACGAAACCGCTGGTTTTTGCATAGTCAGTCGCAAAGACTCCTACGCTTACGGAAAGAAGACCGAGCTGATATTCTGCGCGCAATGCTGGCTCATCCTAGGCGGAATTATGTTCGCGTTAGTGGTAACCTTAAAATATATGATGAAGCAAACGATTTCCTGGACTGTAATCGAAGTGATTCGCATGATCGTCACTGCTCCTACACTGTCACAACCACAAAGGAGCATCTTTAGAGCTTTGTTCACATTTTTTTCAATCCTCACAATGGTACTCAACACCTACTTCCAGAGTCGTTTAACATCGCTGGATGTGGTGCCTCACGCTGTTCCCTTGATCAACACTGAGGATGACTTGGTCAAGTCTAACTTGATGATCTACGGCACGATGAATTACAACGAACTGCTAAAGGACGTGGGCATCGAAGATCGATACCAAAAGGTTGGATACCGCCAGTGCATTAGTAATATGTGGAATGGTTCCAATATCATCTGCATTGCTGGTTGCTATGAGGCGAGATTCTACGCTTACGAAGGCGAGGAGATCCACGTGTCACCCGAACTCAGACGCTTTTACATGAGTTTCTCGACGACTGAAGACTGGCCATTGTACAAGAGATTCAACCAACTTCTGAGAAGAACCTCCGAGGCTGGATTGATTAAACTGTTTCGAAGCAGAGAAGAGATGATGTATCTGCACAATCTCGATCCGAAAAACGATAACGAACATCTACTCATGAAGAGAAATATTTTGATGAATTGGTATTTGTGGATTAGTGGACTATCGTTGTCAATCTTGTTATTCGTAGCTGAAAATTTCTATTGTCAAATGAAAAAGAGAGTTTCCGTATACTTTTGACGAACATTGCAATAAAAGAGCAGTGAACATTGGTAAAGAATTTGCGAAGTTTTTTTACGGAGTTTAATTGCAAAAAAAAATAATTGTATTCGCATAATAGTGTTATAGAATACCACTACATATGTAAGTTGTTGTAAATTTTTACTACAGATTCTTTCAAATTTGTACAATTGACACCTTGTACTATAATTATATTGAGAGACATTAATACAATAGCAATAAATTAATTCGAAAGTTTAAGCTAGCAGAACAATTCTTGCGTAGTCATAAAATACTAATAAGTTAAAAATAAGTTTGATCATAAAATTAATAATTTGAAATTTAATAGTAAATTAAAACTTCAAAATTGAATGTTACGTATACATTTTATACCCATGATAAAAATGTAATTTAGGGTAAACCATGATACCTACATATCAGATGTTTCGTTAATTTTACATTGTATCACTTCAATCAAACATTGAAGTAAAAATTGACGGATAAATATAGTAAAACAAATATGTGCTTACTTGTTGATTGAAAAGGATTGGACTTTTTTCAAGTTTTTATACGGAACAGTGAGCCGACTATTATTAGCTTTATGTGTATAGTTTAAAAGTAAGTAAAGCAACGTTTGACGTGCATATTATGTTTTTATACATTCTGTGTTTGTCCAAATATATTACAGACACGTACTAGGGTTGTGTATCTATTTTCACTTCAGAATAACTATTGAGTGCCCAGTTTTTCAAAGTTTTTTTATTCAATTCAGGACTTTTCACGTCTGATATTTTATTTATAAAATTCTCTAGTTTCATAAAGCGCACTCATGGTCGCTTTTTGTCGAGAATGCAGCAATATTTATTTTGAAGTGACAACCAAGAAACACGGCAGCAGTCGTTGTCGATAAAACAAGCGACTCAACAAATGTTTTGCGAGCTTTATCAAAAAATTGATCAAAATTGATTTTTGTAAAAGTGAAACTTGAAAATATACAACATTGTAACTGTAAACCGTAACTAGTTAGTATATAAACATTTAGTTAATAAGTACCTTTACGTTTTCTTTCTTTATAGATGTACTTGTACAATATGCATGATTATCGATTGCTATACAGACTGAATGATGTACAAAACATCAGTTGTACCACTTAGTCACAGTTACTAACATCCTGAAAAACTTATTCGTCAATTATTCCAAAAATAATTAAGGTAACTTAATTAATATTCACACGCAGCATAATATATTTTAGTACCACTTACCGTCTGGTTAAAAAAAAGTTTAGTAAAAAAAAAGTTTTACATACTATTTTTTTCTTACTGTACAGAATGAGCTGAAACTTTGCCAGTTCACTTAAAATACGGTAAATAATAAAACTCTGGTTATAAAATGTTAAAATGGTATAAATTGAACATAATTACTATGAAACTGAAAATGCCGGTAAGTGTATGCGTACTAAAAATAAACTACAGCCTCTTGCTTAATATGTTGCAAAGCTATTAATAATTCACAAATATCATTTTCACTTAAGGCCTTCGCACGAAAAATAAAAACAAGAACGCATGAGTCGAAAACTTTTTTCGCGGACAGGTCCTGCATAATTTTTTTTTTTCCGGATCACAATATTAGTTTCACTGCTATAACTACTTTTACTATCGTACTGATATCATTTTAATTGTCGCCCACTATAAATCACTTTTTATCAAAGCTTTAATTATGGTAGTTTCGGTCAAATCACATGAAATTTTGGAACTAGCACGGTATCGATTTGTCTTTCCCAATATAATTCACCTGAAAAGATAAGTGTACATTGATGGGCGCCTTTTGACGTACATGCTTTAACGTTCACGCCTGAATACATGTATATATGTATATTCCGATTTTCACGTGGATTTCTCGGCTACTAATTGAAACCCAAGGGAAAGGAAAAAAGAAAAAAAAAAGCTGGCCATTTATTTGTTCAGCAGCCTAACGATTTCACCCAAGCAAGATTGAATATATTGTATACACTTTGTTACTTTCACTTTTCATATGGATAAGAATCGACTTGCGTATTCGTTAAGACTAATCGACTTCCGGAAATGCGTGTTATTTGACTAAAACAACTACGTTGTGCCTCATGGCAAGCAGAATCTTTCAAGTATGAGAAGCAATTGCGTTTATTTTGCTTATTATTTCAGTGTTAACATTTGCACAAAAGCATGGTTTTCAAGATTCATCAAGAAGTCCAATAAGGAAACGATTAAGAATAACAAGCGACTAATGTCTGAATCATGAGTATAAAATGTTTATGATTGTTTATATACTGAAAATGCTTGTCTTGCAAAGTCTTCAAAATGCAATACAAGAGAGTTTGGAAGAATTCAATAATAGAGGTCAATTAATCGAAGCATCGGTAAGAATAAGCACAGTCAAGTAGTGATGATTAATTATCAACTTGAATTAGCAAATATTTTGTTTTAGGTAAACATCGTTAGAAAATGTTTCACCGACAGAGTTGATAATAATATTTTAGTAGCCACCCAGAAATATCGTGACAATCGCATTTTTAAAGAACTATTTTCCTCGCTAATACCTATACAATTAATTGTACCTCACGATGAATCGATTAGAAGAAAATGCAAGGAATACGAAAAGCTCATTACGACCGAAGACTCGGATGTGATATGCAATGACAAACGAGGAAAAAATTTCATCGTGTACGCATCTTCCAATTGGTCGCTAATATTTTATTTGAAAATATTCAAGCAATCAACTTGGTGGAATCACGAAGGATTCTTCCTGATAATTAATAAGAATGTCAATGATGGTTGCGAAACGGCAGGCTCTTTTTTGCACACATTGTGGACTTTCAATGTTTTATCAGCAGTTCTATTGTGCTACAGCAGCTTAAGCTCCAAACTGGAGCTCTATACTTTTAACCCATACTCTAGTTTGGCACCGAGATTTTGGAATCTAATCGATGATAACAACGAGTCGACGGATAACCGATGGTCCTTATTCAAACAATCAATGGGAATGTCCTACAATATCTCCCGTAAGTACAATCTGTAAAACATAATTAATGGAGTTTTTTATTTACACGCGCCATTTTTGCGTACAGATACAACGTTCTGCGAAAATCTAAATTTCGACAGGGCTCAAAAACTCGACGGCCACGCTATAAAAATGGGGGCGTACGTGCATTCGAATCTACTGTTGTACGATGCCAATAAAACCGGCTTAGAGCGATTCGGTGGCGTGAACGGCGATATAACACGCATGATTTCCGCCCACCTGAACATCACGGCCTACGTGAAGTTCTACAAAGAGATGGGCATGATAGACGACCGGGGCTTCTTCCAGGGCTTTCTGAAAGATCTTCAAGTCGGCAACATTGACTTTGCCGTAAACATGAATCTGTTGCGCAGGGACTGGAGGGCACAGACTTATCCTCACGAAACTTCGGGATTCTGCATCGTTTCGCTCAAGGATCATGTTACTTTTTTGCACAAGTTCGAGTTGGTTTTCACGCCCCAAGTGTGGTTGATTCTAGGTAATTTAAACTTCACTGCTTTAAATATTCAATACAAAGAGGATACAAAAATAAGATTAGTATTATCTATTTTCTTTAATTATTCTTAAATTCCAGGTCTAACGTTCATTGTAACGATGCTCACGCTAAAGCACGTCCTAAAGCAAAAGTTACCTTACGCTACCCTAGAATTTCTGCGCATGCTCCAAAACACGTCGAGCATAGCGAAGCCGTCTCAAGATTCTCCCAAAAGAATCATCTTCATAGCCGCGGTATTCCTAACGATGATGATGAACTCGTTCTTCCAGAGTCGGCTGAACTCCGTTCAAGTTGCGCCAGACACCAATCCTACCATCGACACCTTCGACGACTTGGTCAGATCGGATTTGACCATCTACGGCACTCTAAGTTACAAGGAACTGATGTCCGATTTGCCGGTGAAAGACCGCTACCGACTCAGCGAATATACACAATGTATCGAACACCTGTACAGAGGTGACCGGGTCGTTTGTATACCTGGATGCATCGAGGCCAGATACAGTGTCCAAGAGGGCGAGAAGGTGCACATCTCCAACAAGGAGCTACGACAGTTTTTTATGGTATTCTCCGTGAGACAGGATTGGCCATTGTTGGGCAAGTTCAATAGGATTCTTAGGTTGATGACCGAAGCTGGTTTTATTAACCTGTTTCGGATCCGCGAGTCGACATATTTTCAGTACAATGCAGAAACTGACAAATCGGTCAGGAGCATTACACTGGGGAACATGAAATTCGCCTTTGGTTTGTTGATTCTGGGATTCATGACGAGCGTGTGCGTGCTGTGCGTCGAAATTATAGTTCATATTATTAAAAAACGTCCGTGCTCATACGACAAAACTTATGGTTTATTTATTGCTTGCTCAGAGAGGAAGTTTTGATTCGATGAAAGGATTTTTGTTTTCAAAAGTACTTTAAAAACATATTTTAACACGATTAGGACAAAAATCGACTGGTTTTGAGAAAAATTTTTTTTCTCGACTGTGTGTCTGCGTGTGTGTGTGTGTGTGTGTTTGTGTGCGTAAGTGTGTGTGTGCGTGTGCGCGTGTGTAAAGAAGTTAAATATTTTTACAACGTTAACTTAAATTTGCAAAAGAAACTAAAAAATATGAGACTCTAAAAAAGATTCTTTTATTTTAATTGGTATTAGATAAATCATTTTTAAAAAGTCAGGAAATATAATAAATTTAATAAAGACGAACAAAATCTTTACCATTAACTAAAGTCAAACAAGTGTCCAATAAGAATAAGTATACCAAAGTACCCATCTCGTTGTGATGAGCTGAACATAGTCACATTAAAGGTCAACCGGTCACTGAATATTAATTTAAAAATCACAATAACACACAAATTGATACAGAGATGATTAACAATACAGATTAACAAAGTCGTACTATTTTCCAGCTTACTATTCCTACGAGAGATTTTTAAAAGTATTATTAAAAACATTTAAATGAAAATTTCATAGTTTTTACTAAATTTATACCTCTATAAATATCTATTTAAATAAAATTATAAAAAATTAAATTTGTTTTAAATAATACATCTATGATAAATCTGGCAATAATTAAGGCTACAACATTTTCCTACTCATTATTCCATATAGAAAATATAAAAGAAACTACCTACATAGGGAATAATTTATGAGTCCTTTGTGTAGGCATGGACATTCATTACTAGCCCAGTCATTTTCATAAATTGCTATTTTGTTCATAAAATGCGAATAAAATCGTCGAAAAATATTGTTGGACCCTTTGATTTTAGTAGCGACTGTTTGGGTGAATATGTTCTTCTAAAAATATTAAACATGTTAAAGATTGAATAAATTTAAGTAAATTAATATTCAATGTCAAAATTGCAAATATGGATTTCAATAAAATATGTATTTATATTACAATATTTCATTTAAATACGGTATATAGTTTTCAAGAACACATGGACAATATTAAAAAAGAGGAAAATATTATAAAACATGTGGTAAGGTAATAGATGATTAAATTAATTTATTCAATTAAAGATATTTTCATTTATACTAATGTGCATCATTTCATGTTTGTAAGGTTAACATTATAAAGACTTGTTTCAACAACGACGACGGAAACATAATTATAGCAAATGATTGGAATGAACGCGATCTTATTATTTTAAAACAAGTTTATACCTTATCCTTTCCCCTGGTTTTAATAGGATGGTTAAAGAATGAAATGATTACATATAACAAGTATATTAGACAAGTCTACAGAATGAACGAAACTGCAGAAGTGGAAACAAGGTATTCTTGCAAATACTTTGTTATAATGGTATCGTCTGACTTTGCATTAACATCAATGCTAGAAGCACTGAAATATTCCATTTGGTGGAATTCACAAGGAATCTTTTTGATCATAGAGAAAAATCTGACGAATGGCTGCTTACGTTCCATGTCACATCTCAATGTGACGTGGACTTACAATATTTTGTCTGTAATATTCTTGTGCGAGAATCCGGAAAATCTTATTGAATTGTACACATTCAATCCGTATTCACGTTCTGCTCCGAAATTCTGGAAAGTCATCGATATTGCAGACGTTCATCGTGATAATTTGACATTGTTACAGCATCCAATTGAATCAGTATCAAATTCATATCGTGAGTACATTATTTTTGTGTCGTGTACATAATATATAAGACTAAGATGCATAGTACTAAATTAGTGTCCGTTTTCCTCACGACAGCAGATTCATCATTCTGCGACAATTTGATGTTCGACAGAACTAAATTCTTAGACGGCCATCGCGTCAAAATTGGATTATCTTCCCGCTATCACAGTCTTCCTTACAACGCCAAGCGGAATAGATCAAAACTATTCGTTGGTGGAATGGAGGCTCAAGTACTCGAAACAGTCTGGAATCACCTGAGAGCCAAGCAAGATCACAGATTCTACAACAGCATTGGCTTCGTGGACGACAAAGGCAAGCCCCGGCCCATGCTGGACGATCTCAATAAGGGGATCATAGATTACGTCTCGAGCACAACCTTCCAGCGAGATTTCCTCAAATATCAGAGCTATCCATACGACACGTCCACCTTTTGCATCGTGTCCCTCAAGCGACCCGTGACTTTGATCCAGAAATTTCTGATAGTTTTCACGCCGAAAATTTGGCTGATCCTCTCGACGGTCTATCTGATCTCAGTACTGACGCTGATGTATCTACTCAAGCAAAGGATGTCCTCGTCAGCCCTAGAACTTCTCCGGATGCTCATGAGCACCTCGAGCATGAGACAACCCAGCCATTCATCCAGTAGGATTTTCTTCATCTCCTGCGTCTTTCTGACCCTCATCACCAATTCCTACTTGCAAAGTAGATTGAACTCCATGATCGTGGTGCAGAATTCAGCACCGACCATTGATTCGATTAGCGATTTGAAGCGAGCCAATGTGACGCTCTACGGTCCAGTGAGTCTTATAGATTTCTGGTCATTGACGAAAGTGACGGGATTTGAGAAACAATATCGCACCGGTAGATTCACCGCGTGTATCGAGCGTCTAAGAGCTCGTGAAAATGTGGCTTGCATACATGATTGTGCAGTCGTTAATTATTTCGTCATCGAGAGCGACGAGATTCACGTATCAAAAGGTGATTTCTCTTTCTTTTACAAAGTACACCCGGGACGTAGGGATTGGCCATTGATGACTAGGTATAACGACATTCTAAGAAAAATTGGGGAAGCAGGACTGATGAGTCTATTCAAGCAGCGCGAGAAGCGCAAGTTCCTGAAAAGTTTCACCTTTCAGTCGAAATACCAATCGGCCACGATCACTTTTCAAAACATCAGATTTGCCTTTAGCTTCCTGATGGCCGGCTTGCTGACCGCTGTTTGTGTTTTCATTATAGAAATGATTACCCACAGAGTTATTAAGAACTTACTTGTTAATTTATATTATGTAATAAAATAAACTTTTATAACTTATAAGTCATAACTTTTGAGATCAAGTAATATAAAAAAAAAATTTGTTCAATTAAATATCTATAATGTGACCCAAAATTAATGGTAATCGATTTCACATATTTATTTTACATTTTTCAATGTATTGCAAAATGAAGTGAAATTTTCATTGAGTAAATGGAAAAATTTTATTTATGTTTTGTGCCTATGGAAACAAGTATTAAAAAAAAATCTTTTTATTGATTATTTTATTGTTGTATTATACAATTGATTTTCGATAAGACCACAGCTCACTCTGACTGTATACATAAAGGAATTGGCATGGAAAAGTATCGCTCAGTGCATTCTGCTGAATATAAGTGCTTGCATAGTTTCGCACAAGATAAAAAAATTAATTAATTTTTAAATTAAAATATGGAATATATCATAAATATTTTACCTATTTTTTTATTCAGTTTATTGAACTCATGCAGTTCGCAAAATAATGTAGGACTGCAGCTTAAAATGTTAAAAAATTATAAATCATTCATGGAGGTAAGGATGAAATTTTACTTTTCTTGTGCCTAACGAATGTTTTCTAAGTAATTGTCTTCTAGAATGGCGTAATTAAAAATTGTCGCAACGATACCACTACCCAAGATTTTGTATTAGTTGGATATTGGAGCTTCGCTGACATTATACTTTTTAAAAGCGTATTCGACATACCGAAATCTATAAGATTAATAGGTTTTCATGAAAATATCACAACAATTGGAAACGACAAGAGGACTCGGAATAACCAACGAACTGAACCGAATAAATTCACGATAAATTATCCAGGAGAAAATTTCGCGATTATTGCCTCATCAGACGACACTCTCATTTCATTAATGAGCAAATTAAAGAATTCAATTTTGTGGAATTACGAAGGTTTCTTTCTAATAATTAGTAAGGACCCGAAGAAGAAATGCACAATGGCCGATAAGTATTTGCGAATAATTTGGAAATTTAATATTTTATCAACAGTTCTTTTATGCTACGAGAATGAGCAGGAATTAAAATTGTACACCTTTAATCCGTACAATCGTTACGTTCCCGATTTCTGGACCGCAGTCAAAACTACGAATAACAACACAAGCGATAATTGGATGCTGCTTTATAGCTCGCTCAAAATGCCAATGGACAAATCAAGAAGCAATCTCGATTATTCCAGTATCTGCGAGAATTTGAGCTTCGAGAAGACGAAAACGTTGAACGGATACAGCGTTAGAATGGCAGCTTACGTGCAATCTCGCCTCCTAACGTACAGATCCAACGCGACTGGATTCAACAGGCTGGGCGAAGTGAACGGTGAAATAAGTCGGCTGATCTGGCAATACTTGAACGCGACTGCGATTGTCAAGTTCTACAAGGAGGTGGGATACGTGGATGGCGATATGCTAGCTCATGGTTTTCTCAACGATCTCACCCAAGGACAGGTTGACTTCGCTATCAACATGAACATCATGCGCACCGGCTGGAAATCCCAATTGTATCCACACGAGGTCACGGGCTTTTGCGCTGTATCGCGGACAAACAGCGAGTCGAGCTTGATGGAATTCGAGACAGCTCTGATCTTTCGCGTGGGCGCGAATCTCGTAGCCATGTGTACACTCATGGTGCTGGCCATGCGTTGCCTGCACAAGTTTTCCCCCTTTTCATCTACATCCACGGTCTGGATAATCGTCCTACTGATAATCAACAGCTATCCAGCGAACCGTAAGCGGGAATTATCAGGTAGGATCGCGTTGGCCGCTTTCATGCTACTGATCGCCCTGAACAGCCTGTACTTCCAGATCAATCTGAGCTCGTTCGTCGTCAAACCGACCGCCATGCCCAACATCGACACACTCGACGATTTGACAAAGTCGAACAGACAGATTTACGGCACTCTACACGCCAGGGAACTGTTTCCCGATACGAAGCTCGACGATCGCTTTCGCGTGCTCAGTTATCCGGACTGCCTTGGATTGTTGAATAACGGTCAGGACGTGGTGTGCGTGCCTGGCTGCATAGAAGCGGAATCATTCGGCTACGACAGGACGCGTTATCACGTGTCCAAACGATCGCTGAGACAATTCTTTATGAGCTTTTCGATAAAGGACGACTGGTCGCTAGCACCGAGGATCAACTACATACTCGGTAGAATGGGCGAGGGTGGATTTGTCAAGTTCTTTCGCGGTATAGAGTTAGCGAAATCCTTGCGCGAACAGCACGAGAATACGCCCGACGAGTCCGATACCGACACTGCCGAGGATTACTTGACGTTCGGTTATTACTTGTATATTTTTGGGACTACGGTTTCTATGATCATATGTTCGATAGAGTTTTTCATTCTTAAAATCAAAATCAAAGCTAAGAAGTATTGGTCGTGGTTTTTAAAGGTCAGATGGTTGGATAAGTTAAATTTGCGTAAATATTTTTAAGATGTACTGATGTAAATGTAACAAATTAAAACACGGCTAGGCCGTAAATATGTAACAACATTTTTATTTCAGCACAGCTTACGCTCTCTTTTATATATAGATGTTTCTTCTTCGAGAATGCACGGAATAAAAGACTATAGGCTATAGTTGTTATGCATTTTATTGCAATTCATCGTTTCTACATATGTGTTTCTTTTTCGTTTATGTTCATAACGCACGTTGTTTATGTATAACGCGCACAACGTCGATTACAGGACTACGGTGGCGTAAAGTTTCAAGCTGTTTCCTTTACTTCGGATACAAGCTAGAAAATACTTTATTGAATACTTCTTCTTATTCTCTTTCTTTTTCGTATGCGCCGCGTCTCTCTCGACCGTTATTTTTTACACTTCTTTTTATCAACTATAATATTTTCGCTGTACTCGAATAGGTAAATAACTGGCATACAACGAGGGGAATGATGTTCATTCGAATGTTCGGATATATAAGGGTTTAGTTACATTAATAGCTTTCGGCGCAAACTCGAGCACTCATTTTGAAGCGCAATTTTTTATACAATAAATATCTTGTCATGACATTGGCGATTATGCTAAACTTACAGGATGAACACATTCTAGAACGGTACAATTCTGTGTGCAGACATTCGCATGCTTCGAGACTCGTAATGATGCTACAGCTTCATCTCTCTTTTCTTTTTACTCGTCTTTTGCTTACTGCACACATTATCCTATACACAAGCTGTACACGCATCGAATATGCAAGGCTCGCTGATTATACATTGCGCGCTTATTAAACTTGTGATGAATTATAAACGCTCGTACGTAACACTATCACAGGCTACCGGTTAAGAAAATCTAGTCACCAATTGCGTTGCATTTTCATTCGTTATTTAAGCAATGATTGTTCGATGGCGAGTTTAGATACAATCAGCAGAAGACGCGAATAAAACTTTAAAGTTTGATTTGAAACTCGGTACAAAATCAAAGCAAACAATTTTTCCACACACTTATAAAACTTTTTTAAAATTTCCATTGTTAAAAGAATCAATCGAATTATAATTTTCAATACCTTTTACGATTTAGGGATGCTAAACCTAGAGCCGAAAAAGCAAACTATTTTTTATAGCACATACATTAAAGTAATTACTTGATTATTTTAAGAAAACGATTGAATGCAATATTTTCTCTTCACACACGAAGCAATAATTAGTAACTGGATTCTCTTAAATTTCATAGAATTACAAGAAACAAAATGTAAAAGTAAATAAACGCTTTGTGAAAACATCTTTCACTTTATAAAATAGGGCTTTACAATGATCGAACTTACCACAATGAAGCGCTAATTTTTAGTAGTTATTTTTTGCACAACATCGCTCACTTGCATCCATTTGTTTCTCTTCAATAAAATTTCATAAATCTATCACATACTAAATTAAAATAATTTTACTTTAAGTAGGTCACTAAAATGTATATGCACTGACTACTTTTATTACAATTATTTTTATTTAGTATTATTGACATATTTATTATTTATTTAGCTTAATCCAATATATATATAACGTTCTTTTCGTTTTAAACGTACAATGAAAATAACTAAACATTAAATTACTATATCGAAATGATGCGAGCGAAAATCATAAAATGATTGGTAAGCTGAGAGACTCGCTACTACTACATACAACTAGTATATGAAGTCTCTCTGGTACGATTGATCAGATCTGTCACATGAGCATTTCTTATGGAGTTCAAATTAAAAGATCGCATAGTCAGACATAGCCAATATAAAAAAAAAGATACATTATGGAAGTTTAAGATAAATGTTGTATATAATCTTAAAAAGTGTAGGAAGCAAAAGAATTATAGAATAAGTTACAATGTTTTACAAATAAACAATAAAAAACGTTATTTTTGGTATAATCTTGTTTTAAGACACAGAGCATTGATTAAATGACATCTTAAATTTTTTTCAGACTGCGTGTTTATCTATTGTCATACGTTACATCTATCATATAAATGTGGGACAATACATTTTTAAAATATTTCATTCGTTACATCTAAATTTAATTCTGCCATTTTAATTGAACAGTTCTACTAAAACTTTGTCAAAAGACTACGTATTTATAAAAACTAAACAAGTGATAAAAATAATTTCAAAATCGTAAGTAAAATATATAAAACTAGCAAATACTTTGTAATCATACTATGATTTTATTTTAATTCATGGAAAATGATTTTCAGTAAATTCGTTAACTTGAAAATTTTTTATGTTCGACTAAAATTAATATTGTATTAGTAATTATGCTCATGTGACACATAGCCCACGGTGCTATGCATTTTGGGCTTAAACGCGGTACATTATTCTCTATTAAAATTTAACGATCTAAATAACATACAAAGCGATGCTTTTCCTACATCACTCATTCTATTCTCTAAAGATAGTCTTTATATGTACATAATTGACTACCAGCTTCTCTCGCTATCCTTTTGTCACTTAAACATTCCTGCCGATTTACGAATGTGTAATTTGCAAGGACGTTAATACTTTGGTGGTTATCGTGTGCATTGCCACACGTAGGTTAACAGACAAATAAACAAAAGTAACAATAAGATTTTAATAGAGTTAGGCAAAAAGTATTTATGAATCAGTAAGTTTAAAATATATCTCTAAAACACTAATATAGTTTTGTTTTTATTAATACTCTATGCATTATAAAAAGGGATTATAAAATTTTTACCGCATCTGAATAAAAAATAATATTAATCAACAAATGGGTTTTGTCAAATAGAAATCAATAGACTACATAAAACTACTTTTTAGTTCATACCACAAATGTCTAGATGAAAAGATTGTTATTTTAAACTCGAATCGATAAATTGCTTTTTGCTTTAGCTCTATATTTTTGTCGCTCAGTGAAAAGTCAATTTTTACGTGCTGTAGTTTTCTTTATAACCCTACTCTATTGATGCACCGAACGATCGACGAGTTCGTAACGTATTAGACATTTACAATTTATAAATTCGTGCGCTTAATATTCCTTTAACGCATCGATTAAAAACTATACAATAATTGCAATATGCAGTATCAAGTGTCTTTTTCTCTTGTAAGTATATACTGTCATTGTAGTTTCTCGAAAAGCATTTCAAACATAAATAGAGCTACTGTTAAAATATTGATTGACAACATTGTACTCTCGGGTTGAAGTTATTTAAGAAGCGATAATATTTTTCAAAAAACTTTCAGACTCGTATTCGTTTAAATCAGCAACGTGATAATAATATATTCAAATAAAAAATAAATTCTAAAATTAATTAAGTCACATAAGGCGGTGAGAAAGTCGCTTTACTAGAATTAGAATTACACACACGCATATATCTTTATAAACTGTTGAACAAGTTTAACAAAATCTATTACTAGCCAAAATCTTAAGAACTTTTTAAATATAAGAAATAAAGCCAACAATTACAAAGTATTTATTATTCGGAACAATTGCTTAAATATTTGAAATATATTTAAAACTTCGTTAAGTTTAAAAACAGCAAGTGCTTAATATTTACTATAAAATAGACCTTTTTATTCCGTAAAATAAAAATCTACCTTCATTTTTCTTCAGTAATCTTACTCACAACTAGTGTATTGATATCATTTTACATGCTATGTTTTAATCTGTCCAATTTACTGAATTAAAACAATAAAATAGAAAAAAAATCTGTAATGTAACTACTTTTTTGAGTTCATATAAATTTAAATGATAAATACACAAATTTTATGTCTGTTCATTTGTGAATAAAACACAACAATAGTAGTCAATTCAATTTCATAGTTAAAATTAAAAACTATGTTCATTCTTTCAAAATTGTAATTTAAATAAAATGGTCGTACGATTAAAAGAAACAAAGTAAAGATCCTCGATTAATAGGAATAAAAAGGCAATTCGAGACTTCTAAGATACAAAATTCTTAATTTTTACGTCATGATTTTCTCACCTTCTTAGGTGAATCTTTCTGACTTACTGCTATTTAAACGCTACGTTTAAATACAACTTTCGTAGAAAAAGCTCAGTGCGTCTCATATAATATATATATATATATATGCGCGTACACATATATCACGTTGCTGCGTAGCAAAAATTGGGTAAGGGAGCAGAGGAAAAGTAAACCAGCGACAGAAAAAGGGGATAAAAACTTTATAAGGCTATTAATCTCGACCTGCATTTGGACCATCGTTCAAGTAGTTTCTGCCTCTCCTCCAACTGTTGATCCGACAAATTTCTTGGTAGACCAACTTGGCCGGTTTTGAGCTTGCGCGGATCGAGATTAGCACCGAGGGTTTGCACACCTTTGGCGAACTTCGAAAAGGGTGACAGTATGTCTTTGGCGGTGGCGGTAACGGGCGATGTTGCGTTCACGATGTTTGACTTTATCGACTTGAGAGCGGACTCGCTTTGCGACGAACTTATCGAGAGCGTCAGATCTTGCTCGGACGTTGAGCGCTTTTGAGATTTGCTATTGCTATCTGTCTGCAGTGTATTGCCCTACAACAATGATAAAGACGTATTTTTAATAGTTTACAATGTTTATTACTTTGAAGCATATGCAAATAATTTTTTAGATTTGTTTTTTTCTTTTACCTGAGGTGAGTCTCCAGAGTCAGGCACCTTTTGATTATCAACTTCGCCCGATGAGTGACTAATATTTTTCGGCAGATTTAACGATGACGGAGGTATCGCCTTTTCAGTTGCCGCAGTGCTGAAACTGTCTCCCGCACTCTGAATTGTGATTTCTGGCGTCGTAGCGAGATTCCTCTGTGACGAAGAGTCAGAACCGTTCATCATCGCGTTAAACGGATTCTAAACATAAGTCATTTCAACATTAAGTTAAGCCACATATAAATTGAATATAATCTTATAAATTCAGACTTCAAGCAGATACGCGGATTAATTTAATTAAATACATAAAGATACTTTATTTTAAACGATCGACTGTTAATGCTAAAATTTATAATTCTTCTACTTTCATCCATATTTATGTTGAAATTTGAGCCTCAGGAATCACATTCATCATCACTAGCACGATTACAGTAAGCATTTATACCTGATAATTTGATCTACTGTCAGTCTCTTCTGAATGATTTTCATCAGCTACTTCTTTGCCTACTTCATCCACATCATTGTTTTGTACGCCCATTATTATACCAATCGTCGGTGTGTAAGCGTCCATAAGTTTTTTCTCATGGTGGAAATCCGTCGGTCTCTCCGTCGAGATAGGAATTATCTCGAGATTTTCATCGCTGCCACTGTTGCTGCTCGTGTCATCGCTGCTGCTATTGCTCTTTTCGTGTTTTTTCCCAGACAATCCGCGCTTTCCGAGCGTGAATGTTGGCTTTATACCATCGACAATTTCTGATTTCTTTCCAATGCTTTTCGCTAGTTCCATTGGTCGTTTCGTCGCCAGACTGTGGCTAAATTTGTTGAGCTTACTAAATTGTTCAGACATGTTGCTCAGAGCTTTCGTACCTGGAAACCAATTTTGTACTCTTTTTTATAGTTCTATAATTATGGTATGTGCGAAGTAAAGCAATATTTACCTGCACTTTTAAGAGCATTCAGTTGCGTTTCAGAAACGTTTCTAGTTAATGCGGGGAACGATGCAATATCCAAAAGACCAACATGCCCCTTGACATTAACCATTTTGCTCTTTCGTTTATCAAGTGTTACATTCATGGCTATTGGCACTTTTGATAAACCTCCAATTTCCAATGCCACTGAAATTGCTTCGGCAATCGCCTTTAAAGATTCTAAAAAGAAATCAAATAAGCTAATAATTAACCACTTCCTATTATTCAATTTATGAAATATGTGAAATTTACCAATAGCTTCCTCTTCAGTTTTAATAACTATGGCCATATTGTTGAAAAAGCGCAAATTAGTACTGCGAAACATGTGAAAGTAGCCGCAGTCACCACCCACTTTATAATTTATTCTAATGCAATAATGACTTTTGTTTTTAAACAAAGAAACTGTACTTTCAGGTTGACCACATTCAATCATTATAATGTCTGTAAGTAATACTCTTTGGTAATTTGTTACTTTATCGATTTGTTCGTCATAGTCAGCTATATAATAACTATCACGAGTTAAAATCAAAATACTATCCATTTCGGTTTCGGTGGGATCACCAGTACTGTAAAAAAATAAAATATTGAAAAATTATTTGTTTTTTGAATGTCAAAATATTATGAAGTATATTATATGTATATATCTTACACAGGGTCAGCGTCAATTAATCCCCAACTATTGAGAATGAATTCAGGGTTAGGGATCAACAATTTTTTACAGTCTTCAATCAATAATTTTACATGAACTGCTGTAGCAGCATTATCCTCTTCTTCTGTTCTTTCTTGGAATACTTCCTCGCTTACAAGATTACCTAACATCATGTCAATAGTGGCTTGTCGATAAACATCTTTAAAACGATTTAAATAGTACCTGCAAAAGACGAGCGGATCAGATATCCGTTTCATAGTTACTTTTTAAGAAAATGTAATTAGCATGTTTTAAATACAGTCATTAACACAATTAACGAAAACATGTGAAATAAATAATCTCTCTAGTAACACTTATGCATCGTGCGTGCCAATCTTTAACACAACAAAGCCATGCCTACAGTTTCGCAAGTATTAATAATAACGAAATCCATTCGGTTGTTAAGAAGGTAAAGTTAGTGACAAAACAAGTTCATCTTCAATCCGTATCGAAAACGTATTTAAAGTAGACTATGTAAAGCCAAAATTGAGGCTCAAAACTAAATAAAAATTGAAAAGCTGAAAGCAGTGGACGAACCTTGCTAAATCAAACATGATATTGGCGTAAAGAAATTCGGGATGTGTTGCAATTTGGAGCTGTATGTTTGGCGGTTTCGCGGGAATAAGTTCTAGACAACAATTATCGATAATGTTTAAATAATGTGACCAATCGTCATTCAGTTGTTCAAGGTCGATCGGATACCCTAGCAAGACATCTATTCCTGCCTGACGAATATCGTCCAGAAAATGTTGCTGATAGTATCTACGGTAAAATTAGAACAACTCTTTCAGGATACGCGAAATTAATAGTTTTCTTTTTATATTGATCAAGCGCCTTTGGAATCAAAAAAAGTTATAAATAATTTTTCACAATAGAATATGAGAAGCGATACTTTTTCATACATATTTACGTTCATACATACATTTAGAACTATGGCAACTCTAATTCAAACAACACTCAATTGTATGTTCGGAATGTGTGATTGTATAAAAGCTCTGATGCAGTATAGCGCTCTAAAATAATTCGTGAATATTTTACCTATTAGCAGAATTCATTCCATCTTTCATTAGCCCAGTGAATTTTCGTTCTCCTGTCCTCGTATAGTCTCCCTATAGAGATAAAAGCTTATGTTATTTTTATAAATTTCATACATTCAATGTATGCAAAATTTTGGTACCAATTACAAATTGCAAAGAAAAAATTGTTCCAGTATAAATTTCCAACTTAAAAATAATTTTGAACTGTTTTAGAGAATTTTCGAACCTTTAAAGCATTCGTGCCCGCATACTGTTTACTGATGATATCACCATTATTGGCCCAGAGTAACTGAAAGGTCTGGCGAATATTGGTGGGCAGTGTTCCATCAGGTGGTATAAGCCCTAGTTTTGAGAACTGCATTTCCATGACAGCTTTCCCCAAGGCTGTTTGCACTACATTTGTCCTGTCAAGACAGTCGATGCAATTAACACGGAATACGCCCTTCTGCATACAAATTGGGCCCTGTTTATCATGCCAACAGTATCCCATTTCTGATAAAATAGGGGCCAGCGCTGAGATCAGTAAGGAAACGTTTTCAAAGTGCATTCCACGACTAAGAACAGATTAGTTATCATGTATACAATGCTATTTATTTAAAATTTTAATTAAAAATTCAATTCTTTAAAATAACTATAAACTTACCAATATTCATGAAAATCAAATGTGGTGTAAGTTATGTCTGGATTATCATAATTCAAAACATGGTTACTATAAGCCTCCCAAATTACACTTTCTTTACCACATTGTTCTACAAGGTTTACAATGCATACAGGTCCATAGAAATCATGCTCTTCTGTAAAATGCTTTTCAAATGCTACTTGAGTTTCTGCTTCATCTAAAATACATATACATGAATATCATTTTTTTTAGATTTTAGAAATTCTAAGATTTACTAGATTATATATACCTTTATCTATTCGAGGTGGTGGTTTATACTTGTATCCTGGTTGAGACCAATAAACTGGTACACTTCCTCGTACTTGAACAAAAGATACTTGATGATCATGGTACCAAACTAATTGTTCTGTCTCAACATAATTAGCACATTTTCCATTTTCATCAACACCTCGTCTTTTATACCTGAAATAATGTTTATTATAATTAAAAACAATTAATATCAGAAAATGAGATAATTATCATATTTTTTGAAATCCAAATTCAATTGTCTGAAATAAAAATGTTAATATTACCTAGTTCCAGCCCGAAATCTACTTCTCCTCGATATGATAGCCAAATTAAAAATCTCGTGTAATGGTTGACCATCAAATCCTACTTCTACTTGACACTTTTCTATTTGAATATATCCTTGTATTATGGGTAAAATCCAACAATCCGCTTTGGGTGTCTATAATGTAATAATCAACATATTGACAAAAATGTAAAATAATAAAAATATTTAGTTAGTAATTCCACATTATATCGTAAGATTATTATATAGTGCCTTACATTTAGATTAATAATGTCCTGCAACATAAATTTATTCCAAAAAAACCTATCATCAACATTCTTCCACATAGGTAGTTTTTGAATTCCTTGGCCTTTTTGAGCTTCTTTTTCACATAATCTTTGTAAACTGTTTGTGATATCTCTGGTACGACAGAAGAAAAAGGAATCAGTTTCTGTGAAAATTTTGTTTAATTCCTCCAGAATTCGCTTTTCAAATTTCTCTTTGTCTTTGACGCCTGTTCTTTTAGTCACAGTCGACTTGACTTGAGACGTAGCAAGGGCAGCTGCCTGCTGAGTCGTATTCTTAATGGTATTTGTGGCACTTTTGATGGTACCCCATGTTTTAGCAAGCCCAACTCTCTGAGCATCGAATAGACCACTACCTGTTGGTTTCTTTTTCAGTCCATGTTGATGCTTTGCACAAGGCAACAAACCAATGTCGAAATTCTCTGAACCAAGATGTAGAAAAGCAACAGATTTTATTTTGTAAACTACATGACCACCTTGTAATTCTCCAACTTCTGCCACTTCTTTAACAAGCATCAATCGGGTCTCCAAGACATTCACCTGTTCAATTTTCCCAACAACTCCATAAAATAAGCCAAGGCACTCCAAGTCATTTGCACTTGCCCATTCCCAATCTGAAATAATATTCAATTAGTATTAATGAAGGTAATGATAATCACATGAATATAATTTAATTATAAAAATCAATAATGAATTGAAAATTCATATTAAATCTATAATAATAATTTTTGGATATTTAATCAAAATTTAATGATACACAAATTCCTTATGTACTTACACAACTCGGCTTTATAAAATTGTATAAGATAATTAATATGTAATTATGATTATTGAGAAATTTATAACCCTACTACACTATGCAAACATTAAAAGTTATTGTACGTATTACTTAAAAGGTAAGTTAAAATAATAAAATACTAGGAAAATGTTAACAAAATAAAAAAAGTTTAAAAAAAAAATGTTAAGAAAAAAATATAGGTATTTTTGATATTATTTATTTATTTATTAATTCAACTCAGTTTACAATTATATACAATATAATTTTATTCGTCACAGGTAGAAAAACCTATATATATTAACAACGAACAAACAGCTGAAATTTCAAATAAGACCTATTGTGTATGCTGCAGATCGATCTTCGCATTATACCAATTAAAATAAGTGATCGTTAAAAATCGATTGCGATCGCTTGAAAATATGTATGGAAGC
>UELU01138655.1:0-40771 GCA_900490025.1 Megastigmus dorsalis
AAAAAAAAATCCTACGTACTTCTGTAAACAATATATTTTTCAAGATATATTCAAAATTTCAAGTAAATCGGTTGAAAATTGTCTGAGTTATCTTTCCGGCCAACTCAAAAAATACAGTTTTGAGATAAACGCGTTTGAAGTTTTGAGTCGTAGAAAATCATGAATAATTTTTTAATACCTTTAATCAACGATGCCTGCACCATACAATTGGCCTTCGAGGTTATCGTCCTGTTTTTGTTTTTCTTTTCTGCTTCTTGTCTAGAATAGCCTATACACAAATGGTTTCAATAACATCTGCCGTATACCTGATCTGATCCCCTAACGTCCCTTTTCTCGAGCGGTCGCAAAGGTAGACCAGGGGGCCTTGTACTAAAATTCAAAAACCGTGTACTTAGAAATTTTTCCCGACTATAATCTTTTGGCACATCATTTTTGAGGTCTTAAGGGACAATTCAAAACAAAAAAAAAATCGATTTTTCGAAAATTCTAGAGTGGCCTAACCCCTTAACAGATGGAAAAAAATATTCCACCTCTCATTCATTCCCATCAGTCGGGTAAGACTTTCTAAGCAAATTTATTCCACAGTCCATGCAATAAATCTATAAATCAAATCTTATCGAATCAATCCCCCATCAATATAAAGTAACCCTCACTCGACTATATAATGCGATAAGGCGAAGCTGGCGGACTACTATCGTATAGGGTTATACCGAACAGAAAATAAAACACGAGGAGAGTAGAAAAATGATTGTCATCATTTCCAAGCGGGAAATATTTGACCACGACATTCAAATAAAGGAGCCGCGCTGCTATACTCGCACGTCGATATGCTGATTGATCGTTGTGTATGTGCATGTGTGAGCCTCTGTCCTTGAAATGAAAGAGTCAATGAAAGTACGCGTGACTATGTAGTCGTTGCTCGTTACTACGCAGCCGAAAATTGGAAAATATCAGGAAACTTTCCCCTACACGCGCCTGTGTTTGCGCGCACACATCTCATTGCCGTATTCCACTCGTTTACCCTAAGAGCTAATCAATAGAGACGGACGATTAAATACCCCTAGTTTTTCTCATGTGGAATACCCTATTTTCGAAGTTAAAGTTCGACGATGCGTGGTTACGTATCGATATATGCCTTCGAGTCTCGGTGCATCCATGCAAAGATGTTTATTTACGTGATTAAAAGTCGTATACAGTTTGCTGTATTCCTTGCGTGTATGTCTTTGCAACTTTCGAGTCTCTCTCTTACGCTTGTGTGTGCGTGTGTGTGTGTGTGTGTGGGTTTGTAGGTTCTATACGGTTGAGAGAGCGTAGAACTTATCAGGGCGCGGCTTTCACATTGCGGCAGCTATCGGGCTTGTCGATCGCCCGCATCACACAAACACACGTACACATAGCCAAAAGGGGGAGAAAGAAGGAAGAACGTATATATAGCGTGTCGGGAGTCGTTTATCGGAAGATTATCGATGTCGTATATGGAGGCCGCGTGCGTTTCGAAATCTGCTTGCGATTTTTTGCACGAAGTTTGATATATATTACGAACGGGAGGAAATTAAGCCTTCTGGATTCGAGTTATCCTTTTTGACGCGTAGGCGGAGATGAAGCGATACCTTTTGAGGATCAACTTAATGACTGAATTGTAAAGAGAGAGTTATCTTTTCGAGGATGGTTAAAAAAGTGCTTGGGATTGATGCTTATTATTACGTTGTTTTTTTTTATGTGCGAAATTAATTACAAAATATGAGCTGTTTAAGTTTACGGTAAATTTGATTTTTTCTATTTATTTTGTTATTTTAAGTATGTATTCATGTGCATACACAACGGGTAGATATTGATTTTCTATCATAAGACTTGAGCTTTGGATTGAATTAACGTAAATTATTTTGACGAATTTCAATGTTGATTAATTCTGATTAAATAATTTTGATTCCGTAATATATAAGATTAGAGTTTATAGTAAGATTGCATATAATAATATACAGCTTTTAAAATTATTGTGTAATACACAAATATGATTTAATAATTTTAGATTTTCCTCTATAGAGAGTATATTAAAATTCTGTAAACTAATCTGCCTAGAAATAGTTGAGAAGATTCAGTTGGATTTCTAGTCACATTTCTAGCTCGATTTGTAATTAAATTTTAAATTGAAAATTCCAATGGAAACATTCATCATAGCTTTGCACATCGATGCGCACAACTAGTGAGTATAGTTCATCATATTCGTATTTATTATTGATTTCACAATTTCTCGTTGACAAATCGATGTCCTAATTCTAATATTCTACGCTTCGTTAAAGCAAGTGGGTTCAGGTGAATTTTATCATTCGTGATAAATTGTATCACAAGTGCAATTACCGAGTAATTTACAACATGTAAATATTTCAACTTGTTTATTTACTGTCATATCCTACATGAGTTATAGAAGTTTTATGAGAATTTTTGATAACCGAATACCCACGCTTTTATTAATTCATTGAGCATTGCAAAAGGTAAAGCTATTATGATTTTTAACTATTTATATTATTTCCACTTTTTTCTATTATAATTTACAATAGCATTTACATTTTGATACAGCTATTCTAGTTAGCTATGTACGTATAGTAATCGAATATTCTCAGTGTCGGTCATTGTGGAAATACGAAATTTAAATTTAAAATGGTTTTTACTGCATCTTACCATATTTGTTAGTCTCTACTTGCATGTATTAGGTATATGTTACGATAAAGTCGGCCATTTTACTTTATACAATGACCCGCTAAAATGAATAGTTGCTAGCACATTCTAATATCAAGATCGTATACAGAGTTTCTGTAAGGGTGTGAAAAAGTCAAAATAAGATCAAATCATGTTTTTAATCTATTCTAAAGTGATTTAATGATGTCATTAATGATGTAATTATTTACAGCGTGAAAATTATATCAGAAATATAGTTATTGTACACATGACAGTTCATCTGCAACTCCATATCGACGAAAATTTAAATTAGGACATCATGAAATTGAGAAATCAATATTATATAATAATTATAAGTAATAGGTGTTTGCCGAAATTTTCAATTTGATATTTATCTGTCTTTTTAAAATCCTTTTTACTTGAAATCTCAATAGAGGTCAATTCCTGATAAATATTTTACGATAATGGTTTTTAAACGAATCGCATATTATTTAACAGTAAATGATAATTATTAGTTGAGAATAATAAATGGCTTCCAGTAAATGGAAACAGTAACTTAAACTATTATAGATTTATCTTTAAATGTTTTGAAGATTGTAAATGACGTTGAAAATGTAGAAGATTTTCTAGTTTTAAAGTTAATTTGAAAATTGCGTCTTCGGAAATTGCATTAAGAAGTCGAGGATTTAAGCAAATGCTTTGAAATTATGAAAATATGTGCTGCATTTTTTATACAAGAAAGTATTTAAAGTGAAAATTACAAACGATATTTTTTACAGATCTACACTTTAGTGTTTATTACGTTTTATTTAAATAAATTGATATACTAAAAAAAGTTCTTATTTTTAAATAAGTAAAACCTGGCTAAAACAAGATTTAAATGTAAAAGTTTGAAAGGCTTAGAAAGTGTCATTATCACGCGAACGCGTAGGCCAACGCAAAAAGCCCTCTCCCTACACTTATCCAGAAATTAAAGAAAGTTTTCCAAAAAAGCAGCCAGAAAACACGGCAGAGTGGGCTTTTTCCTTGATAACGAGCTATAAAATAAAGGACAAAGCGAGAGAGCGAAAAAGAGGCAAAAAGGTGAAAAATAAGTGGCCGTTGTTAAAAGGCTGTTTCACCTCGCGAGACGTTTTTAATTATTCGCGCGCCCAGTTTACCGTGTGCTTGGTTAACTTCGGCAAGTCTCTCACGTCGTATGTGTGTGGCGCACGCGCTCGCCCTCGCCTCTCGCGCTCTTTCGCGTGTACACAAATGAGCGTGAGGCGCGACGAAATAAAAAAAAAAGTGGTGAGAGAAAAATAAACAACGCTGTAAGCGCAACGAAAACGGCCGGCTGATTTAATTTCGTGCCGAAGACTGTAATGTTGTTACTTTGAGCTACAGCGTCGATCGTTTTCGTTTGCGTTACACACCACTGGATTAAAAATATGGCTTTTGTACAAAGTGCAGAGGTTGGAATTTTGGACGAAATAGAACGTGGGTTGTGACGGTTGGCAGTGTATATTGGTAGGATGATTTTGGGTTGCGTCAGTCTTTACTTACGTCAGTAAACACTTAACAAGATTAAAGATGTTAGGTTCTTCGAATATGTTGTTACAAGCTTGACGCACTTATTTTGTACTATATGTACTATAATATATTGTTATAGAAAAGTAAGTTGTAATATACTAAATAGAGTTGAGTTCTATACCATAAGTATGTAATAAATTTTATTAGTGATTCTTAAAGTAAGATGATTTAACTTCATAAATGTCGATACTATTAGACATAAAATTATTATTAAGTTAAGATAATTAGACAATACTCTTTTTTATATGACTTTACTTATATTTTCACAGTCCAATGTTATTTGAAATTATTATTTAATCAAAGTCTGCTACAAGTACTAAAAAAATAATTTAATTTCGTACCTTTTGTTACTTTTCAAAAATTTAAGTTCTTGAATCCATACAGATATTGAACCCTTCCTTATATACAGGCACCAAAAGGCTCATACAATATAAAAATTATCACTTTCCCGAAATCTTAATTACAGAGTATTTTCGCATTGCGTTAATAAATTTCATGCATTTAGCTGATAATTTACAATTCCTTTTCTCCGTATACTAATCAACATTGAAACGAAAAAAAATAGCACAACGAAAAAAAGGGAGGGAGTGGGAGTAAAAGGGATGGGGGGAGAAATTGCGATTTCCCTTACGCGCGCGTCGTGGTAAATATTTGTCCGACCTGAAAGTCCGTCGCTTTCGTCAAATATTTATGTTTCTGCGCGGAATGAAAGTGAGTGAGAGGTAGGACGAGCGGAAAAAAACTGTAGGGGGAAAGAAAGTGTAATGCGCAGGTGAAGGAGCCGAAGAGAGAGAGAGAGAGAGAGAGAGAGAGAGAGAGAGAGAGAGAGAGAGGGAGAGAGGAAGTGAGACAAAAAGGACACGACGACGTGCGTGAAAAATAAAGCAGTCGTAGTGGAAAAAACGCGGCTTTCTTGCGTGTCAGAGCTGCTGCGCATTCCCAGTCGATTATCGCAGCAGAAACAGTTCGCCCCCCTGAATCGTATAACTTTCTTTTTGTAAATCAGATAGGGAATTTCGAGGATGAGCCGAGCGTTGGGCATTATTTATTTATTGGAGGTTTCGCAGAAATTCAAGCTTCGGCTATTTCAATATTTAATTTGTAAAATTACAATTTTATGAATTGTTACAGCCATTTAGAGTTACTGTTTAGCAGAAATTAGCTCATTGTGCAAACAAAATTCCTTCAACGCTTGCGCAATACAAAATTGTGTTGCGAGACTTTTTTTCGGTGTACATATAGAGTCTCATTATTAAGATAATTATACCTAACCATATTCAACATTAGCTCGCTCGTTTAATCAGCAAAGTGATATTGCTTTATACTCGCACACTTAGCTAATGATACACTCGAGTCATTAAAAAAAAATAGCGAAGAAATGTTTTTCTAGGGTTCTTCAAGAAAATCTGAAAAGAAATTATTTTGAATGACGATGTCTTTGGGAAGTGCGTCGGAAAGTGAGTCGGGGCAAATATTTCTCCCTTTTGCAATGTCGAATTGCAACTTTGAGAAAAAGAGGGAGAACGAGGAGTTGAGGGAAGGAGGGAGAAGTAGCACAAGGTAACCTGTCTTTTATTTTCCACACGCGTATACACGTATATATACGAAATGGAAAGAGAAATTCTCCCGTAGTCGCCTCTGGTCTAGGGGAGATTTTTTATTCCTGCATTCTGAGGCAGGAATTGTGAAGTGCTCGAGGCTCTTGGTGCTACATTTAATTATGAATGAGTGTAGAAGATTGCGATTTAATCGATTAGCGTGTTTAACAGATTAATTAACTTTCAATTATATGGTAAAGCATGGTCGAACGAGCTAGTCTTGATTAATTGACCGATTAAGTGGATGTTGTTTTGGTTATGTTATAAGAGGCTGCTTGGAATAATCCTTAATTTCAGAAGCAAGCAGAATTCAATCGCTTAACCTTTTTATACGGGATTAAATATTGTCAATAATTTATAATGGGTCGACTACGGTAAGCGAATAGAACTAAAGTAACTTTCATAGTTGTTGAAATGAGTGAGAAAAAAAGTAGTTTTGCGTTATGAATAAAATATTAATTAAAGTTTAGAATGTAAATATTTCTTGAACGTTATAAAAACATTTATATGAGCTATGATGCATTGCGTGTTAAATTTTGGTAATAAACATGCTTAAATATGGTACTATGTTTTTACCTGAACTCTGTCAAAAAGGTTATTAATATTTTTAGTTGCAGTTGTACTATAATAAATTTAGGTAATTTCATACCTATATAAAATTTTAATTTCCCTAGACCATTAAAATTGAATGTACGGTATAAATTTTATGACTGTTTTATTAATTTAGAATATATAAATTTAAAGTAAATAATTTTAATATGATTTATTATTTATATATTACCTTACAAAATTAGTTTTCAATTGCTTTATACCCTCATCACATGATCATTCATTTTTAAAACAAAAAAGTACTCGTTATATATTTTTTTAATATAATCGAGGGCTTAAACAAATAAAATGCGATAAATAATTTAAAATTGTAATTCTTAATCAGTTACATGACTTTCAGTAGTATTCTATGCAATACTACTGCTTTGGGCGGTAAAAGTTTTATAATTTTCATATATCTATCTCAAAAACAAAAATACATTCAGTTTAAAATCCTGTTATAGAATTCATATAACCAGTGATCTCAGAATCTTATAATAAAACTTACAATTTTTGTTTATATATTATCAACGTCACTCTATACTCCCACTCGGTGCTAATCGGCGACAGAAGTCTACGGTACGTTTGTAAACAAAGCACATGTAATATTTTACAGAGTTGCTTATGTCAATCGGCCGAGACAAGTTAACTTTACAATTAAGGTGCCTGAGCATTATCAATTTGATAGAACTTGTAAGAGACTTGGGTCGTATTGGTTACTATTACCTGCGTAATAAACGTAAGGGGATATTTTTTACATCCTTGAAGTTCACTACGTAGTTATCAATTTTACTTATAGATAGAGCACACACTTATTTTATAACTTTAATTTCAATAGGTTTTATATACACTTCCTGAAAACTTAGCTGTTTGCGTCTTCCTGACGAGCCCACAAGACAGTACCTGGGTGAAACACACTTCATTATTCGTAAAACGACTGAAAAATTTTGTGTGAATCTAATTTTCTTTGATTTGGGATTGGAGCACAAAAATACCTGAGTGTGGCCAATGCTCATTTCTTTTAGAATATCCGTTTTCTTTGAAGCGAGACTTGTAGCACTCCCTTTTAATATTTCTTAGTCTGGGGAATAAGACTAGATCGATCGTCATGGAACGCATATATGGCAAAATAAAAACTTTATTATTCTGCGACGTTTCGAGGGTGTAAAACGTGTATCTTCCGTCTTCTTCAGCCTAATTACAAAAATATTTTACACTTCTTAATTATAAAAATAAATATTGGACACAAAGAAAACTTTTATTATGTTTAAACTTTTATACAGGAAAAACGACATGTTTAAATGTCGGTTTGAATTTAAAATCTTAATCAAGAAAGGTAGAGAGGGCGTGTCTTATCTTTTCGATGTTCCTCGAAAGACGTTGGTTGGTTTCCTTTGTGTCTGTAGAAATTTAAATTTTAAATTTCCATATTTCCTTCATTACACCTTCTTCTTCTAAATAGCATGTAAGTGATCCAATGCCAATTTCAACTAATTGTTGAATCTATCGTTCCTTTATTTCTTAAAAACGGAAGATAAGGTTAGATTTCTTAGTCTGTTTTTCATTTATACGTAGTACGAAACATATATTCTCATTCTTGTGGTTTTTATTTAAAAATTCACAATAAGTGTATCTCACGTTTATTATAATTTTTTCGGAATAAACTCTGAAATTTTGTTAGAATTTGATTATTATTCAGAGCATAAAATTTTAATAATTTTCAGGTAGTGAAATGAGGTACTAAAATGATAAATTAAAAATTTGTCATTTTATTTAATATATGTACATTATATAAAGACGTATACTTAGTTTTATTTGTTAGGTGGTGTTGCAAAAATTGTTATGCTTATAGTAATATTTGTTATAGAATGTACTAATATATATTATACTATTTCTTTTCGTGTAGGACAAAGTCTAGTAACGGTGACTATACCTAAGTAGAAAAGACTCATATTTCTAACCGAAAATTATAGTACTTTTCGTACCATATATATGCACGAATAATCTAGCCTATGTACAAGTAACGAGTTTACCTCTGTAGAATATATTGTGGGGATTGGAAATTCGAACTATTGAGTATGGTATAATGGCCTGCAATGGTTTATATCTACAATATTTTTATGAGGGTCGGGGATCTGAAATATTTCGTTATATTTTCGAATTATAACGTATATGGTATCAGGGCCTGCGATGGTTTCTCTACAATATATATACGTTGGATAAATAAATAAATAAAAAAATGCACATATAGGGTACATGTACATTAGGGTGTCCCTTATTTCCCAAATTCCAAAAATCGATCATGCCGCCCCCTAGCTCGATTTCTTTTGATAAAAAAACATATTTGAAATTTCGAATGACCCCAAATTCAAAGTTTAACCCGTGTCTATAGTCACGATCTTTGGGAAATAAGGGACGTACCCTAATGTACATGTTTTGGCCAGTTCTCTGTATTTGAGAATGTTTGAAACAAATCTTTGAAACAATAAAAAATGTTTGCTTAAAAAATATTATTTATACAGTTAAATGGCATTTAATTCAATAGAACAATTTATAGGTATAATGGGATATTAATTGATAAGTATACAGAATTTTGTAAACAAGTGTATCCACAACTGAGACTAAGGTGGCCATAGCCGGTGCATTCAGCCTATTTACATAGAATGTGCATGGAATATTTTACCCGGGTACTAATGCAATACTTTGATAACTGCGAAACATATTAAGTATTTTGAAAAAAACACCCCGAAACAGATGGCTAAGTTAAAAAAGCCGAAGCCATAACCTCAAATCCGCTTGCTCTCGCATTTAGATCTACTGACGGATCTAGCATTACTTCAAACCAAGCCAAGAATATACCTAAATAATGTACAACTAATATTCCTGCGTGCATTCACTTCTAAGCGGCGGAAAACCACGAAAAACTTAATAATTCACAGTGTAGCACACACGAGAATAGTCGCGTCGATAAAACAGTAACTGCGCCACTGGCGCTCCCTTCGGGCTTTAAACCCTCGCGACGCGCATCTTCTTTGTCAAGAGGCGCACAGCACAGCACAGCAGCTCACAGCACGTGCGCGCCGTGCAGCAGCAGCGGCGACCCTTTTGTTCTCTGCGGTTGATGAGAGCAAGCCCAAGGCCGAGGAGCTGAGACTGGCAACTCTACTCTCGCTCTGTATGCTGATTGGGCTTAATCCCCGGCGCTCTCTTTGCTCTCCCCGACATGAGTGCGATAACTACTTGCTATTGTTTCGTGGAATGCATATCTTTTGATGATAATGCACGTGTGTGTGTGTGGGTGTGTAAGTTTTTCGTGTATGTGCAGCTTGAGATTCAGCAAAGGTTTGCCTGGCGGGATTTGCGTTGGTAATAGTAGGTGACCTTGACAGCCTCGGCTTTTAACCTAGAAATTCAAGGTATTAGACCTTCCCCATTTGATGCTCTGTAGTATAAGCTTGAATGCTTTATAATGAATTTACTTGCTTATAATTTACGGTAATTTTTCATAAAATTAGTTCAGATAAAAGAGGAACGAGCTTATGTTGTGAATGATTGAAAAAATATATAATATTTTTCTAAAATCATTTGAGCAACCGGTAAATATGAAGTACCACTTTGTGGATGGTATGGTGTAGGTGCATTACAATTCCATAGATATTAATGTCATTCGATTTGCAATAGAAATATTTTAGTAAACTATATAATTTGGAGACTTTCGGAATAAGAAATATTGTGTACAATGAATCATAGCCTCCAAGTCATAAGAAAGTAAAATATCCCATCCTAAAGTTTGCAAATTAATATCAGCAGGACATCTATACATACGATGTTTGACTCCATTCGAAACTTATCTACTAACCTTATATGTTTATAGATATTCTGACTATGTTAATTTACGAACTTTGCCGTGGATCTATGTTAATTACTCAAGAGTTTAGTGTTATATTTGGATATATTTTGCTTCCTCCAAAAGCAAGCCTTGTGATAGTAAAAAAAAATTTGGGATAACAGCAGTATATTTTGAACACCAAGGAGTCGATATATGCTATTTTAAAAGAAGTTTGTGTGTGTGTGTGCGTGTACATGCGTAATAATTATATATTTTATCATAAAGAGTGTTAAAGATCATTAAAAGTTATAACTTAAGTTTCAAAAAATTACATTTTTCCATATAGCAAAAGAACGACACATGTTATTTAAAAAAAACCTCAAATTGTAGGTGACTGTAAGTTCTTCTTCCAAACGTATACATTGTAAATTTTTTTAATATTAAACGTGCAGTAAAAAAAACTAAGAGACTAAAAACAAAAAAAAATATCGGAAATAAAAAATGAAAGAATTCGATGTTCTTAAAAACTGTTTTTCAGCCTCATCTCACGAAAAAATAATAAAATGAGTTTTGAAATTTGAAAATCGGCTCATCCGATCTCGAGTTGCAGATGCATACATACACACGCATGCACAAATCTGAATTTTTTTTTAAATAGTTAATTTTTGTTCGAACGATGTTAAAAAATGTTTTTAAGCATTTTTGTAAAGAAAAATTTTTTTCACCGTTACAAAGCTTTCTGTCTGAAGCAATCAACCGTTATATAGAATACCTGAATAATTGTTAAATAAGCGTTAAATTAAAACATCCAACATTATCTACCCTCATCGTTATATATACTGCATGAAATATTTATGATTTAAGTATAAAGATAAAAAACATCTACTTCACTAAATTCATTGAAAATCTTGTCCGACGAGAAAAAAAAACTTGTTGAATCAATATATGTGGGTTTCTTTGACGAGGGCTAATAAAATTATTTAGATAAAAAAAGTATTTCTTTGAAGCAAATTGGATAGCTTTTTTCTTATTCGCTATACAATATTCAATATTCATTGAATAAAATAAATATTCTCAATGTAGGATTAGCTAATAAAGTTTTGAACAGATAATCAATGCTCTTGACTAAATGTGCATTCAGCTGCACGGCAACGTAACTAAAATAACTATCGAAAAAAGTCATATATGCCGTATAAATTATTAAAGTACAATATACTTAATTATAAACGTTTCTTCTACGTGTACTATTAAAAGTGAAGTCGTGACTCTTGTACTCCCAAGTTTTAACGTATTCATTATGCGATGTGAGTAATGTATAATATACCCAGAACTTTTAGGTGTTATAATTTTTCATATAGTACCTACTTAACATCCATTAAATTTTCAAAAACTTCACAGGACTTTTTAAAATCACTCCAAGTAGAACTTGCAAGTTTAATTATTCTAAATATATTAAGCGACAAATATAAAGTTCACAATACTCTAAGAATAAACAAAAGAATCGTCTATATAAGGAAGACAAAGCTAAGAATAAAATTATATTAAATTAATTAATTTTTAAAAAGCTCTTCGTTTATTCTAACGTTATTGTATTCGGTTATGTCTAGAATGATACGTGAACTTGCAAAAATGAGTATAGCGATCAAATACATAAATCCGGTAAGAAAAAATAAGAACTGCTTATAATTTTCTTCCAATTGATCCGAAAAAATTAAAAATCCTCAAGCTATTTCCTAAATTTTAAACGATTTTTGTAAAATTGAACATGTAAAATTTTATTATACAAAACTTTTTGCAACTATTCGATATAATAAAGATTCGAAAGTTAAATATACATAGCCTATATCAATGTATAAATGTAGAGTAAATTCTAAAATTGCCTTGTAAAGATTCACACTCCGTATAAAAGAATTCTATTTGATCGTGCCCAGTCACGCGAACTACGATAACGGTTCTACCATTTCAATAATCGTTCGAGAGTACGAGAATCCACACCATAGAATTCATTCGCTCAAAAACATTCAGCTCGCGCATAGTTTCACAATAGATGGGGAACTGTAACTTTCCCCTAACAGTTGAGAACAATTATTTTGTTAAATAAAAAATATTTATTTACAGACTTGAAGTGCATAAGACAGATTAAAAAAGTTAAATTGATTCAAAAAATAAATAAGTCGTTTCTATTATTATAAGAATATCTTGAACGACGACTGAATGGTCGCATTGTTAAAATATGTTTAATAACGTTACTTGGATGCTTATTCTTCCTACTCGGTATCGCTATGTTGATAATTTTATTTTCAAAAGTTAATTATCTCTTAAAATTTAAACTGAATTCTTTTTCAGTTTGAAAAATATATTGTAAGCCAATATAATATCACATTTATAATGAAAAACAATTTTCTTGCTATTTTACAATATAACTTTGAATTCTGCAGTATTTACCCAAAAAATTTCGAAAACCGAGATATTTATTTTTTTGTATTTTTATGCAACAGTGAATGTTGTGTAATGGCAGTGCAATGCCGACTGCTTAGTATTCAAAGGATTACATTCAATATACCGCAGAAAGGGAATAGATCTACTGAGATAATAAAAAATGAAAAAAATAACAGCACACATATTATTAACCTGTCTGGTTGAAAGTAACATTTAATTTACATTTCATTATTTTGTTGAGAATATATAATTATAATAATTTAAATAAATTCAGTTTGTGAAATGCGCTACACGAAAGTGTTTTATTCAAATTTATATCGAGATAAAATTTAAGTAGTATAAACAGAAATGTATACTATTTAGAATTTATAAATTTTCTTTAATGTTACACTGCACCATTTCTAATTATATTTCTATATACGGCTAGATCGAGTAATTTAAAATGTATTAAATTTTGTTTTTGTAAACTTTTCAAACCGTAATATGAAATCTTCAAAATACACAGGTAAACTTTAGAAGCTTTTCCAAAGGAGCTTAACGATCCACTTAATGAGGCCGCTTCAAATTCTGCTGCGTTCTGTTCTAGCCGTAAAAGTTATACTGCATTAAAATCTTTCCGAATTTTTTCATAAGAATGAAATATAAATATGGAAAATGATTATTTATTAAATAAGAGCACATACGTAGTTGTATTGAAATATCTTTGGAAAGTAAATATTGATTTTTTTTTAAATTTAACCCAACATTTAGACGCTATACTAAGCACACCTTATATTATTATCAAAACATTTTAAATGTGCTTAGGTAATTGATGTATCTCATTATTTTGTAGATAATTTTGTAACTAATTTAATTTGTGCATAAATACAAATTTAAGTTATCAGAATATTCATTCTTTCATAGTAATTATTCAATTTGCAAAATTTCAACTCATTCATATTTTGCTACTAAATCCAACCATCAATCACATTGGCTTTATTTTGGCTTCACTTCTTCTGGTCATCACTTATTTATAAAAGAACTTGTAGATATTTTTGACCTTTAAATATGAAAAAATTAGTTTCAATTATTAATTATTATTACAAGTTTGTAACTGTACGACTTTCTTATTTCAGCATTGCTTTCTTAATGTGAAATACGTATAAAAATGATATTTATCAATCACTTTCAATTTAAATATTTAAAAGTATATTTATGCAGCCTCTTTCAGTGCTTAACTTGCTTAACATATATGTGCGTAAATTAAGCATCAACGATTAAAATTTAAAAGAGCTTTTTAGTAAATATTTCTGTTCTCAAAATGTTTTCAAATTTTCAGCACGTAAATCAACAGCGCTGTTGCATCAGAAGACGATTCTCTACTACGAACAACCGTAATTTATTCAAAAGCTAACTGACATATTTATCAAAATTCAAGCGAATATGAATGATTCGCCAATATAAATGCTGCATACATATACAGTTATTACATTTTAATCATTCGCAATATGCTAAGTAATTTAAACAAATATTATTGCTTATAGAGTAAGTCACCGATTGACAATAAAAACAAGATATCAATAATAAACTTTAAACCGAAACCAGTTACAAAGTCCAAACTTTATCGAGAAGCTTTAGGTCCCGAATAAGCGGCATTTCCCAATTAATAAACACGCTTCCGTTAAAGACGTCAAAATTCAAGATGAAGTTGTTAAATTCAAACATACCTGGGTTTTCGAAAGACACATGCATTCTGGGATGCACCAGTCCGAGGTTTTTGTAGCGGTTGTAGTGATGATGCCACCGCGTGTGGCTAATGGTAAGCTCGCCAATGCCAAGCATACCGCGTAACAAAGCCAGATCTGCATAATTAAAAGAAACAACACTGTTACGTATTATTTTTATCCACCCCCCTGTACACCCTATGCTTACGTTAAATTGTAATTCAACGTATCAACTGAAATTGAAATGTTGCGGACTGGCGAATTTGCATAGCTATTATCCTACGAAGTTGAGATGGAACCGTACGCGATATTAATACTTATATCCGGGAAAATTATATTCGAGCAAACGTTTGAAATGAAAGTGAATTCGAGTAAACGCTTTGAATATCATAAATATATTCTGCAGTATTTAAAAGCCAATTTTCTCAACCATATATACAATGCTGATGGAGCGCAAATGCGGATTGTTTATTTTTCCTGGATTAATGAAACGTACGAAGCTCGAATGTGTGGATTATCATCGCGCGAAAATACGAAAATCCGAACTTAACATTACATGTATTGCCCGCGCACGGGTTATAAAATGAAGAAACAAAAAAAATGACAAAGCCGTTAAAATGAGAGTCCGCCCATAAAATATTTGAATATATTGAATAAACATGAATGTATTGTAATGTTGCTTGGAGAGGCAGCTCCGTTAATATTTTCGTTCGTTTACGATAGCTTGTAGTAAAACGTTCAGTTCAGTACATTGAAATTTACGAGGATATAGGGCGTATAACGCAGATAGAGATGTGCTGTACACATTCGAGCCGTTAAAAAAAAAAAGAATTTTACCCCACAATCGACTAGTAAAATTCACGGCGACGCATTTCAATTTTTCAATTTGAAAATTCTAAAAAGAACAATATATCGTCGCTTATGTCGATGGATTATTTATCATTTTTATCGAATCGTTGATTAACTTTGACCACAAAAAAAGCTGCAAGCACAATGTTACGCGATGTGTACTCGAATCGTTCGATTTCATAAAAGCAACATTGCGATCGGTTGAAGTAGTTTATACAAATTATATTTATCCTCTTTCGCTTATTAATGCATTCACGCAATGAATATTGAAAATTATTATTTTCTTAATCTAATTATCACGATCCAATAATAGCTTTGTGAAATTCGATAGTATAACTCGAGGTGCAAATTGCAAATAAACGTTTAAGTGAAGTTTAAATTACTTTACTCGGTGCGATTGCAATCTACATATTGCATATACATAGAAAATTAATTTCAACTAATTATCTTTTAAATACATTGTATTAAATTTAATTAAAAATCATAATGGTGCTTTATTGTAAATTATCATTAATTAAAGCAAACTTGAAATATCATCGTTCAAATATACGTTGATATTAATTAAGTGAAATGCCGAATTAAATTTATTTAAAGTATACTATCGAAAAGGAATAATATTTATTACAAAAATTGTACATAGATTCTGCATATCTTTTATTATAAACCATGATAAAAAAACTGTTATTTATATTTTGATAGCAATATCGTATTCAGATCAGATAAAAATATACATTATATTTTAGTTATAAAAACCAATTAGTTTTTTAAATTGACACTTTGTCGATAATCATAGTAAACAGCCTTTTTTAAACAATAAAAAATCTATCAACGATACATGAACGATAAAAGAATTAATTAATTTATTAATTAATTATAAAAGCAATTTAAGTTAGCGTCAACATACATGATACAATTTATGTTCAATTTATTATAAACAAAAATCTACTTAATGCATTAAAGTTTAAATTTAATAAATTTCACCAATCTTCTCTAACCAGTCTATGAAACTAAAAAAAATATTATTTAACGGAAACTTGCACATTAATTTAAAGTAATTCGAGTGTTTGACGCAATTTTTATTATAAAACTCTGCATTACCGTATAAAACGTCAGGCATCACGTCTTCCTAAATCGACTGGTGACACCTTCATCTTTTTAAAATTCAATATTCCCTTCCCAGTTTATTAAATTTTAGAACGTGACACAAAATTATAACGAGACGCGTGAGATTGAAATCCATTTCAATCATAATGAAAATGTACGATTAGCTTATAACTAACAAATACATATTTCAGAAGTCTACAAGAGCACATAAATGACTGCACTTGCAACATTTCTCGAGCTTCGTTATTACACTTATAAACTTACGCGTTGAAGGAGAATGTGCACTGATAAAATTAAGTGGCATATCATTTTATAATATCGCTGTAAAATAGGGATTCAATTTAAAATACATTCATAATGTTTCACGCGAAAAGATTTAAATCAAGTTTGATTGCCCTACCCCTTCCTCCCCATAACATATCAATTTCACCTCCCCCAAAGCGAACCTGTCATAAAAACTGCCGTCAAATGAATTTTAAAGCATCATATAAATTAAACTTATTAAAAAGAGCCATCGCAATATTTTTTCATATACAATAAAAAAAAAGAGAAGAAGAAGCTATATACAGTCTTTTTTTCACGAACCAAAGTAGTCGCAACACATGACGTACGAATAAATAGAAACTACGGAATAGCGAAAAGCGCAGCTATATAGCGAAACGCCCGATTGCGAAAAAAAAGAGCCAAGAAACCCGCACAGAGTCAGAGAGAGAGAGAGAGAGAGAGAGAGAGAGAAAGAGGGTAAAAAAAAAGTCAGCTCAGGAAGGCAAGAAGAAGCAGAAGAAGGCGAATGGAAGAAAAAGACCTCGATCTGATATATCCACCGCTAAAGGGCTACCGGGCTACCCCTGGATCTTCTATACACACGCGCACACACACTCGCTACAAACGCCAGATGTGTATGTGTGTGTGTGTATACGGAGGGTCGCTAAATCCACCGGGGATAAAGATCAGCTTGGGATAAGGCTGATAGAATTCGGGGATCCTTCTATCTGTATACACATGTTAGTGTCTCAGAGTCTTAGCTGCTCCCGGCTGTACACACACGTGTGTGTGCCTGTGCCTGTGTGTGTGCCTGTGTGTGTACGAGTAATGTGGGGGTGTACGTCGCGGCTCGGTTGGCTTGTGTTATGTAAATACGAGCATTTGTACCTGCGCTCTGCGATACATCAATCCCGAAATTTGTAGGGCGCATGCCTCGGCATCCAGTCGGCGAAGAGAAAAAATCAAGGCGAGGATCTCGCGCGGCTGCCGCACACACGCCGCGCGCCTTTTATACCCCTTTATAACCTGCCGCTGCTGCTTCCGCTGCTGCTCCTTATACCCTCGTCCGCTGCGGCAGCCAATAAACTCTATATGTATATATGTACGTAGCACTCGCCGGTATATATATGTGTGTGTATATATATTTGTGTTGCGCGGGATACTGCACAGCAAAAGTATAGGAAAAACGATGTTATTGAAATATCCCTGCCTCGCACACGTGACTGATTCTTCAACGGAATTCACACTCGCGCACAATAATTATATTTTCAAATCCACTGGCGCAATATGTGCCGTTGCATATTATAACCCCTGCGTCAATTCCCCGGTTGGACCTGTCGGTTATCTCCCTCTTGTTTATACTTTCGCGGCTCGGTCCGTGCGGTTATGCGCGAGCGCGACAGTATAGCGGCCCGGCGAAAGCTCCGGGACACTGGCGAGCCGTAGACCGAATAAGAGGGAGAGAGGAGCGCGAGTAGTAGCGGCGTCGGCGTCACCCGCGCGCCACGGTATAGGTTATACTGTGCGCTGTGCAGGCAGCTGGCAGACACAGGGCGGCCAGGCTCCGGCTGCTCTTCTCTCTCTCTCTCTCTCCCTCTTCTCTCGGTCTGGGGATGAGCTTGCGCGTGCTTGCGGACGGGAGAGAGAGAGAGAGAGAGAGAGAGAGAGAGAGAGAGACTGTACGGTTGGGGGAGGACCTCCGGCTTTATTTCAGAGCGCGCGCGTATACCTACTCCTTTTCTCTCTCTCTCTCTCTCTCTCTCTCTGTCTCTCTCGCTCGCTCGCTCGGTCGTTCCCCTACTATCCGGTTCGTGTGCCGGCGCGCTGCTCCTCCCGTTGTGCGCAAGCTCATAATTATTCTCCCCGTTCGCGTATCGGGAATGAACCTTATTAGCGGAACGATCGAGGCCTCGAGCTGGTGCTGCTGCTTCTGCTGCTCTGCTGCTGTCGCTCCTGCTGCTGCTGCTGCCTCTTCCCCTATATGTGCAGCCGGCAATTCTCTCCTTCTCTGTACCCCACTTTTTACGCTCTCTCTCTCTCTCTCTCTCTCTCTCTCTCTCTTGCTCCTATATGTGTATACTCTATATGCTACCCTCGTTCTTTTGGAGTAACAGAGAGAGAGAGAGTGTATATATGTGTGTGTGCAGGAGTCTCTCGTAGTCCGTCGCAATTTCGCCTACGTATATTGTATAGGCGGGCGGTAGGAGGAGAGAGAGAGAGAGAGCCTGCGGAATCGTGGTAGCTCCGTGCGCGCGCGCTTGTGTGTGTGTGTGTTGGAGCTTGGAGCGGCTGTGTGTACGCAGTGAGAGAGGGAGTGTTAAAGGGAGGAGTAGTCGGTAGATAAAGACGAAGTGAGAAAATTAAGAGGCGAGAGAGGAGAAATAGATAGAGGTTCTGTTCCTTTGTGTGTGTGTGTGTTCGTGTGTGTGTCTGCAGTTTGTGTGCGGATATATATGTGGGAGTTTGCAGACTGGATGAGGAAACGCGTGGCTTGCAGTGTGAAGTATATAAATGTTTGAAATGTTTTAGATTTCACTTTGATGCAGCCACGCACCGAGTCCTTGATTATGTCTAGGCAAGTGTATAGCTTTTCCTTCTTTTCTTCCTTCTTGGTCCACACTTTAATTACGGCATTTTCTATAGGGGCACTGAAAAAAAAAACACTTGGTTATGACATACAATTCTTTGGACTTTACAATACCAAATGGCTGGAAGAGTTTTAGATGTGATATGAACAAAACTTTATGGTTGTGAGATCCAAATCAAAACAAAATGGTCAGAACGTAATAATTTACTTTGAATCTCCTATAACCAAATATTTGGAGCAAATAATAACTAATGACAACTAATGATGCTACACCCAAAGCTTTATTTTCTATGTGTAATGCATTCTTTTGCATAGGGAATTTAAATACATATTTTCATATACGAATTCAAACGGTTATAACGGTTATTTGATTTTTCTATACAATTGATGGTAATTTACTTTTTAATGTATGTAAGCTAAAATCTGAAGGAACAAATTCTATTTTTATTATATTTTATTCGTAAATTCATGTGACCTAATAAAGTACGCGATATTTGATATAATCTGTTAAATCTTTTAAATCTAATAAATTTAACCTTTTAAAGGATTCCGCATTATACTTATTAGCAAATCCTTTAACTTTCTTGCTTAACGTTACAAAACTGAACGAGACAAAAAATTTTTAAATTAGGATGAAATTTGAGTTAAAAAATAATTGATGAATATCTATTGGAAACGAATGTTTCCGAATGCAGTCAGACATTGCATGTTCATGTTCATTCAATGTCTGACTGCACTACTTCCATGCATTTTAACTAGAGCAAATCTGATTGATTTCTGCAAAGTTTTTCATTGCTAAAGAGATTGATTTTTTTTTTAATAAAACTTTAATTTATCTTCCATGATATGACTGCACATACTTCATTTGCTATTTTATCAAATAATTTTGAGTGTGTCCTTAATTAGTACATATGCATAAAATATTTACGCTAATTTTATCGTGTTAAATTATCTCTTTATCATTTTATGCTTTCTCTTCGTACATATTGCATAAAATTGTTCGACTAATTTGTAAAGTAATTTTAAAAAGTTGATCGAATGACATCTGAAATTCTGTAAAGTCAAAATTTGATTACCTCTCTCGGAATATTTCCTTTACTATATACTTAGCTGATGATATTATTGATTTTGATATTCCGCATACGCTTTCAAAATATTTGAAAAAATTTGTGCATCGTCATACTGTTAAACCATTGAAATACCCTTAGACGTGTCAAAATTTACACACTTTTCATGACTTAAAATCCAAAAATTCCACTTCATCTAGCAACATTGCTTTTGCTGCAGTTATACTGCACTGCTTTGAAGCAGAAAATATATCGATGGTAAAATGAAACAGAAACGGTCCGGATAACATTCCTCAATCGCTATCATCATTGAAAGGCTATGTATTCATTTCAACGATTCACAACAGATACATATAAATCAATCGTTGCTTGATAAATATGAAAATCTAATATAGCTATATACGAATACTAAATAAAAAATCGACAAATAACGTCGCGCTTTTACAATGCGTAAAGATGTATATTCTTCCGGTTTCTTTAAAAAAATTCTAAAAATTGTCTCTCGTTTACACAAGTACAATGCTTTTTAATATTATACCAATATTGTAATCCACAATACAAACGAGTACGTTTATATAAAAATTTAACATATGGTTAAAATGTATCGTTACCGTGTTACTAAGATTAATTGTTCAAAATCTTCTGATGGTTAACTGAATAAATAACGCATTTCATCCATTTTGCGTCATATGATTACATTCACATTTAAATAAATAAGTAAGTGTAATAAACACAAAATGTCATTAATATGATGTATTATTAATATTTATTCTTTATGTCAATAACCAAATTTATAAATCCATATTTCAAGAAGGCTTTATACCATGTATTTCATTACAGTATAGTAGTGTAAGTATACTACTGTCTACTTCTACTAGTTCTTTTATATCATTTTGTAATGCTAAGTAAGCTTTATAAATTTGTTTATCATTTCTTTGGTAGTATTATTATGAGCTTAAAAAAGGTACTTCTGTAAATCTAAGTATAGTATTTAAAGATTTTATGGCGTTATAAAGTAGGTGCAGGTATGAGTTTTTCGAGCATCTTATAATATTCATTCGAAAGTGGCTCTATCGTTCCTTGATAGGTTTTTTAAGAGGTGTTTAGGCTCGTGTTTAGAGCTAGATCGATCTTCAAAAAATCAATAGTAACAGTTGTGGCGTTTCGATGGCTCAACGTAAGTATAGTAATAGGTAAAAGGTATGCAACAAAATAAAATTCTTGCGCAAATTTAAAGCTCTCACGCATGTTTAAAGAGCATGATGGTCCGGGCGCATTTTTATCGAAAACTCCATTCTTCTCCTTTATATATTATATCTTCAATTCGTCGACAAAGGTGGAATATCCGATACAGTGGCTCTGAGCCGCTCAATAAAAGGGCGACCAACGTAAAACAATAAAAAAAAAAAGGCACACCCGTATTCTGACTACACGACAAAAAGCAATTTTCCGAAAATTTTGCGTGCGAGATAACGCGTTTCATTGAGCGTCTGTACACTTTGTGCAGGGGAGGACCGAGAACACACACACACAGCGATGGAATATATTTTTCCAACGGATCCGCTGGAAACAAAAGAGTCGAGGTCGCGATAAAGGGAGATAAAAAAAAAATCGCGAAACCGCGTGCGCGCGGCTGCAGCTGGAAAAAAGACGGGAGGACAGAGCGAGAGAGAGTGAGAGAGAGAGGGAGGGAGGCGCGAATGGACGAACGAGCCGAGGGTAGGGGGTCGGACACCGCGCGCGATAGCTTCGAGAGGAAGGAGATCCGAAGCCGCGGCAAGCTCCCGTCACAGTCGCTCTATATAGATATAGGATGTATCTCTCCATCTCTCGCTCACACACACAGCAGTCACAGTTCTGGCGCACGTGTGTGTACGAGTACGGGGTGTCGCTCGGTAACGGCGTCGCGGCAACCGCCCAGGGTGGATCGACCGATTATTCCTGCCTCGACACCGATCGACGCCAGCTCACTCCCTCTCTCTCTCTCTCTCTCTCTCCTCTGTGTGCAGCTCGCGGATTATACAAGGATTCCCTCGCGCCTCTCTCTCTCTCTCTCTCTCTCTCTTTCTGCGTTAAATACCCGTGCGTATAGGCAGGGCCTGTCCGAGCTTTTTGTTTCATCCTTCTGGATTTTCATATGTACGCGATCAGAGGTCTCTCACTCCCCCTCCCATCGATCCTGGGAATAAAGTAGAGATTCGATGGAAAAAAAAATTGCGCGAGCCGTGATTAATTCTTTGCGTTCTCTTCTTTTTTTTTTTTGTTTTTCACCGTCACTGAATCAAAAATATATGTTGGTTTTTTTGGTGTTTTATATGTATGGATAAAGTTTGATGAAGAGGAATACTCACCTTTCGTTTTGATGCGCCAGTTATATATGCAGTGCGGCTTTGGGTCGCGCTTTTATTAAAGCGGTCGTTTCGTTTTGTTTTTTTTTTTTGTTTTGTAAGTGCAACCGACCGCGTGTATTGTGTGTGTTATTTTATTTTTCGCTATTCGTTGCACTTCCTATTCGTGCAACGCGCGTATTCCCATTATATTGATCGCAAACGACGCCTCTCACATGGAAGACTGCATTTTTTCCCAGCGATATTGAAAGTTTGATAAATTTTATGTAACATTATCGAGTACCGCTTGGGTTGATAAAAATTTGACTTGATTAACCCGCACTTTGTTTATTCGTGTCGATTCGTTACAACACTTTGTCGCATTTAATAGCTTTAACTTTTTAACAGCTAATGGATTTTAGAATCGCTTTTAAAAATATTTGTTCGAAAGTAGACTCTAGCGTATTTTTGCGCTTTAATTTACTGAAGCTTACAGTTTTTATGAAGACTTATCCGCAAAATTTTCGCACGCGCTGCTTGCAAATATCATTTTAATTTTAAATTCCCATTAAGCGTTTGAGTAATTTTACATTATAGTTTTGAAAAAAAAACACACTGATATTTTACGTTGATCGCACGTGCAGTTTATTACAAAAATGTAAATGAGTGACGTCGATGGAAAAGAAAGGATTTCTGAAAAAATGTTCAATTGAAAATTACAAATTCAATATTATCTTACCTACCTTGTGAAAATTAGTAAAACAATTGAACTTTGTACATTTTGAAAAATAATAATTTTATTTGGTTTAGTTCGTTAAATTCGTTATGAAATCCATTATTTTAACTCTGTAGGACAGTCTTTATCACTTTTATAGGTACACAGTTCCATATTCCAGCCGCATGTCCAAACTTATCGATCATCAATTTTTAACCGAAAAAAAAAAGAGAGAATTCGCGTATACAAATATTGGAAAGCAAAACAAAAAGATACACCCACAGACACACTCGATTACAATCAAATCGAATGCATTTTTAATTGTTTAATGACAACCTCCGCGCGCTCGAAAAGTTTTGATTGAAACGCGCCACATGAAACTAAACCATTTGTCAAACAACTCATTAGAGCTACAGCCAGTTCATATATATACACACGTATATAACGTCGTTGGCAGCAAATATTTTCACGGGAAAAGCAGGAAAATGTTCGCATATATAGATAGGCGTGGAGAGTTGGTCGGGGTATGTAGGAAGAGTCGCTTTGTAATGTTCGGCGGTATTCGGTCGAAAAATCGTTAACGGTATACGGGGCCGCGACGAGGCATTCAAAGCGCGCGAGAAATGACGAGGTCGTTGTGTCTGGCAGTTAGGCCGATTATTCAGCCCGACAGAATCGACGTTAATGAGGCGCTACTACTGGAGCACACGCATTAATTCTCTCTCTCTCTCTCTCTCTCTCACCCACTCGCTCTCTTTTGAACTCTTCAACTTTTGTTTCGACTCCGTATACACCGCGCGCCGATTCATTTCTGTTTTCCCTTCTTTATTCTTTTTTTTTTTTGTTGCATTCCCTACCCCCCCCCCCCCCCCCCCCCGTTTTCGCGCGAACGATGGAGTTTTTTTTTTTTACATAAATCCGCCTCGTCCCTACTTTGAAAATAATTGCAGTTTTTTTTTAAAGGGAGCTCCAACTGTGTGGTGAAAGAAAAATATAAACAAATTATTTTCTAAAAAATCGCGAGTATAAATAATTTCTAGCTATTTTACGAACATGAAATTATGTATCTTCTAATTATGCAAAATTATCATAGACTTCCTTTGCAATTACTTTATAAAAAATTTGTCGCATTATATTTAACCAATAAAATATTTATGTATATATCAATGAAGCTTTTAAATAGCGTTTAAAAGTCATATCTTATAGCTTGCATGCATGTACCGTTCGGTCAAATGTAATTTTAAATAAAAATAAAGATCGAAGGTTATTCTTATTGTTTGCACGATCCGATTAAATTTCACATAAGACTTTGAATCTATATACGGTACATATATTTTTATGTCATTTTATTTAATTAAAACATTTTTAGCCCAATGTAACAATTGCTTTAGACGTTTTCTCCAATTCCGACAATTATCTGGGAATTACGTTTGTTCGGAACAAAATGAGGTTCACTATAGATCCAACTTCCACCATCCGCATTGTCCTCGGATTTTGCGAAATTCGCAGAAAAGTATACGCAAAGATTACAACCATTATTTTTCTGTTATATAAAAGTCAATACTTAAATGATAAATCGAGCACAAACGTATACGTTAAAATGTTTAAAGTTACATTTTAATATAAGTAGCTACCTATTTATAATAAAAATGACTTTTAATTCTAAACTCGGATTCTTCCAATTTAATTTGATAAATTTACACTGTTCGACCTATTTAGACTTATTTTATATAAATAATGACACTTTTAAATGCAAATATGATATTGCTTTAATCCCATTAATATTGAATAAAAAGAAAAACCAATTAAGAAGTGATTTTTCAAAATTTCAAGGCCATTATTCATTCAGTATACGTGCAATATATGCATTTCCTTTCTATTCACCAATTAATGAGACTATTAATCACCGCTTATTGGTCATCAATCATGCTACATCCGTAATGGACGTACACATGAATGCAATTTACATATATCTAATTACGATAAGCTGGTGGCTGCAACATTATGGTGGAAGCATTATAATCTGCTTTTGTTGTTACAAAAGTACTCCTATAGGTTGATAATAAGGACATGCAACAAGCCCACGTTTTAAACAAAAGCAAAATTTTATGTAGGTACACAAAACTAAAAATTAATTTGTTCGTTAGTTTCTATGAAAAATTCAAATCGATTTAGCGAGTAAAATTAAAAATACTCATTTCATTTTATTAAAAAAAAATCTAATATTTATATTAAGGTTATACCTTATAAACAAAATAGAACGAGGACTTTTTATTCCATTCGATCATTAATGAAAAACTACATGGGAAAGGTACGAGAAATGAACAAGAACGAAATTTTTATTATATTGATATTTGATAATATATGTTTGATAATAACAAACTCTCACGATATGATTGTTCGGTAGCACGCGTTAACAAAATGAAAATACATCGTGTACGATTACAAATGAAATTATTCTGCTTTCCAGCCGGGGGATATGAAAAAAGAAAAGGGTAGAGAGAGACAGAGAGAGAGAGAGGGAGATGCGCCTATATGTTTCCCTCGCACTTGCTCTCGCGCGTGTACACTTTTATCGTATCGATCTTGAAAGTAGTTTGCTTGTGCAGAGATGCACGTGTTTGTGCATATATATATATATGTATGATATATTATCTAAATATTCGTCAGTCTTAAGAGTAATACAACAGTAGTTGCGATAAGGCATTTCGGATAAATGCTCATTAACTATTTACAGATGTGGATATACATATAAACTCTATAGAATATAGTATAGATATAAATTTATAAATTATAAGGTAAAAAAAAGTGTATTATATACACACAATATTTATCAAGGCCCCATTATCGAACATCTCCTCACAATGCGGCTTGCAATAAACTGCCTCGCCATGAATTCATTACGACACTGTTTCCATCTTCTTTTTTTTTCTTTTCCTTTAACTAACAATAATTATCTAAAACAATAGTTTTCTTCGCTCCGGTGATATAGGTGATCGTTTACGTCCAAAACGATGCTTAATCTATTTGTTTTTCTCTCATCTATCGTTTATCGTTCAAAACAAAATTGACGATATCGAATCTGCATTCATCTCGGCAGTCTTAAAACATAAATTTCAATTTCGTAAAGAAACTAAATCGTACAATGATTTGTTCTGCATCTCCACATCATTGAGATCGGTTGGAAAGCGATACAAGACAAAAGATTTGCGATGGACCGTCGATGGCGATTCGCATTAAAATCCAACAATTGAATGAATTTCAACGAATCCCATACGCCAAGTCCTTACAGTAAAAAAAAACAGAAGCTAAATCTTTGAATCACATAGAGGTGCAGGTACGACATTAATTATACGCTACAAAATAATCTCTGCATGTGTATATAATATATAGATATATCTATGTGTATAGCTATGGTAACTACAAGAAAAGTCTTATACGTGTATAGAACTTGAGGTAGTTTCATTTCGTCATTTTGTACTTGCAGATTGGGCACTTTTGTACTCTCTTTAATTAAAGAGGCAGTTAATCATTATCGTTGTATACAATATATATATATAGATTTACTTTCTTCACCCGCTTTAAAGTTAAACACACTAATTGTATATTTATGGCGTTTGATTTGAAATCTCCGCAACGGCTCGGACGCCTTGTGTAGTCTATTTATAAACGAAGAACCACGCGCAATGCGACAGGTGTGTACGGTTAACATAACATCAGAGTCTGCAGAGAGTAGATCTCGTTTTTTTTATCTAACTGTTGAGATCGTTTGGTAATTACATTCATAATCGATTGTCAGTCGGGCCGTTATATATATGTATATGGACCCCCGCAAAAGTCTATCTTTAAGGCAATGCGCTTCTACAATTGCGTCTTAGATTTTAATTAAATAAAAAAGGGAAAGAAAAAGTAAATCATTTCTCCTTATACGTATATAATAGTACGTATCAATGCGAACTTAAAAATCTAACATAATATGCTTAATCGATGCTATAATTTTTATACTTTTATCAACGTAATATATGATTAACAATGGTTAATGGTTATTTCCTCTACTGCGAGAGATATACATATAAAATGAGAAAATAAAAAATAATGAGGATGGTCGATTATGTTTTCAGCACGTGTCTCTCCCGTTTCTTTTTTATTTCTTCTTTTTTTTTTTAATCAGTCTTAAACTATACTGTGGGAGTTAACTCGTCGTTCAATTTGTGGAAAATTTTTTTTTTTCAATATAGTCTATATGGCGTTGATTTCCGAAAATACACCGGTTGCACACGTTTGAGCATTATTGCAGCTATTTCCCAGGGCCATTCTGTATATCGATCATTAAAATTTGTAGCCTTACTTTTACAACAAATCAACACTCAATACATCAGTCGTTAACAAAATAGTTAAGATCCTTATGTGATTACGAATAAGAATAATGATAAAATTAATAATAATAATAATAATAATAATAATAATAATAATAATAATAATAATAATAATAATATTCATCGCAAGCCCCCTATACAGGGGGGCATTAAATGCTGCATAGGAATACATCGAAGAACTGTTTAAGTTACTATTTTAGCAATTTTTCACATCCTTCAGACGCCCGATATAATAGTTCGCGAAATAAAGAATATAATATGTATTCAAGTATCATCAAGTATGTTAAATTATAAACAAACGTAATGATAAAACTCAAGATAAAACATTAAAATCCCAACCAAACGTGTAGCCTTATTTCAACATGATTCATTGGCGTTTCGTTACTTTCGTTTTCTGCCTTTGTGCAGAATATTATTCGGTAATGCAAAAGTTTGGTTTGAATGAAATATGATTGCAATTCATTTCGCGCATTATTTGCACGAACTCGAGTATACGCCTTATTCACATCATTTTACGTTTATTTATAATTAAAACGTGTTTATGCCTTTTCGTGAAATTATACTTTCATACTTTCATTGTGCATAAAATCGTTGAAAGTTTCTGCAAGACGGACGATTGCCTAGTTAAGCCTCTATCACGGTTCATTGCCAAGTAAAAAATGAATCACAGTAATAACGTAACAATTAATTGTAGGCTTGTCTCACCGGTCCAAAAATGTTGAAAGCTCAATACCAATGAAACATAAATATCGTTTAAAACAAACTTTTATGATTAAACAAATTTCATTTGTTATAAAAGTCAGTTTTCGAACGATTATGAGAAATCAATTTAAAGTTCTAAATTTTGATCTTGACAATTTATAAATTTTTTCAAAATAAAATAATATCCGTAATTTGACAATTTAAAATTTCCCGAAATTAATTAATTAATTCCATAATTAATTACATTGAATACGACGAAACTGTTAAAATAGAAATAAAATCTTCATTTAAAGTTTGACTCAATCACTCGAATCACAATTAAAACAAAATATGCAATTTTTTTGGTATCGAAATTTAAGATCATCACTGTTAGTCGCAAAAGAAAACAAAAAGAACATTGACAACGGACTTTAACAGTTTTTGGAACTAGTGCAGGAGTGATATCAAGCTCAGTCTCTTAAATTCACGGTGCACAGTCAGTCTTGGGCTGAAATCAGATGAAGCGCGACAGCGTAGAAAGTTGTGAGTTAAAATTTTTAAATACTTTTAAAGAGAAATAAAAAACTGAAGGCCTTAAAATTGAACGAAGTACATGTTTGAAACGACATCGATTAAATGAGAATAAATACTTTTAAAATTACTAAAAATGAAAGCTCCGATGGTTGATTGTCATATTCGCTTCTACACTTCGTGGTTCAATTGATTTCAGCCGTGTTCGTGCTACTTTTTTTCTTCATATAAAATGAGACTTTTTCGCACATGCACCCGTATGCGCGTTAAGCAGCTATGCGATATCGCTGTTTTTTTTCCTACTAGTTAAATAATCTCAGAGAAATCGACTGGCAAGTAAAGAGATAGTTTTCTTTTAGATTTGCTACTCCTTTTCTTTTCGGTACGATCGGATTTTAAAAGAAAACAAAAAACAACGTTCGAGCGCCAATTGAGAAAAATAAAAATACGATTGGTTCGGTCGGCGATCAAATCTGTAGGTATGCTCTCTTGGAAAGTACCCATGACCGTTCAACGTCTGCATATATGTACGCGATGCGCGTCTTTATCTTTTTTTTTTTTTGTCATACGGAACAACGTGTATTTCCTGTGCTAAAATAAAATTGCATCTTATGCTCAAGCTAAAAGAAAAGTAAAATGTCACGAAACGTTACGTTTCAGCGTTTCCTTTTTTGTTCCCTTCCTCCTACCTCGGCACGGCTTTTTAATGTCGGCGCAGTGTAAAAAGTATTGCGTGTGTACAGTCGCCGGGAGAATATTTTCGTCATAGCCATTGCAATGCTACGAAGTGTCGCAAAGTATGGATCTGCGGAGACCCAAGGCGACCAGCAGCGCGGTTTTATTCACAATGGGCAATGTGTATCCTATGCAAGTCTCCTCTACCTCTTTGAAAGCCAAGGGAGCGTCATAGCCGGCCATTCAAATGCGCTGCGGCACATCGGTATCCATGACCTCCTCCTCCTTGATGGTGACGGCGGTCGGCAGGATGACCCTCAGGTCGGCGATCGCGGAGCTGTTGGCGTGTCTACCCATCGACAGGTCCTCGACTTCGTCCTCGATCGTGCTGTTGTTGTGATTGTTGTGTACGGAGGCGGGACTTGGCGTGCGTCTGGTCATGTCCATGAGGAGTCCAGCATCGGCGATGTCCTGATTCTTGACGACTAATGCGGTGTCGCGTGCGTTGTACTGGGGCTCGATCGCGGGGCTGATGGGGTTGGTCTCGCTCTCGCTCTCGGACAAGGCGTTGCCGGTACTGTTGTTGCCGTAGACGCTGCCGTTGACGCTGTGCGAGTAAGGGAAACGAGCGCTGCCGCAGCGGGAGTCGCGTCTCTGGATACCGGCACCGCGCGATGGCAGGATCCCGGCTTTCTTCAGCTTGTCGTAGAGGGTGCGCGAGGGGACGCCGTACTTGCGGGCCGCTTGCAGTGCGCTCATCTCCTTGTCGCGGACTGCGTTCATGGCCTCGGTTATGTGCTCGCGAGTGTACTGCTTGTAGCGTTTCCATTCGGGCTTGGCACCTGTAAGCGAACAATCCCAATTGTAGCAATTTCTTACGGATTAAAAATTTAAGATTTTTTTTTTCCGAACGTATTCCTTTCGGCATATATAGAAGAATATTTATTAGATGAAGAAGAGGTTTACCTGTCTTGGTCACTGTTGCGTAGTTCTCGGTTCTAGCTCGCTTTTCCTCAAAGTCTATTGCTGACTCAGAGAAATCGGCGCTGTTGCGACGGTCCGACTCGTTACCTGAGCCATTGCTGTTTGAGCAGAACGATGATTCCAGTCTGTCTTTTTGGACAGTTGGTAGCCCCAGAGAGCTATCGGCTTGTCCTTGGCCAAGAACGTTTCTCAAAATTGGTGTATCGCGATTGGCCAATAGACTGGAAAGCTTCTTCCTCCTCAAAGGAGAGGACTCCGAAGAACTGTCATAAGAGCCACCAAGGTTCGATTGCTGCTGACTACGTGCTGGAGGTTGATGTCCAGATATGGGATACTGAGGCATAGGGATTCCTGGGAAAGCAGACCATAATGGTACATCGCTGTGATTGTTCTTTTCAACTGGGGATTTTCCATATGGAATAACGATTGGAGGTGCATTCTGGGGAGGAGATACATAGCCGCTGCTGTGAGCTATGCTGCTTGTTGTGCTTGTGCTAACAGCAGGTGGAGGTGACGCAGGAGGCTCGGGGTGATACGCGTGTTCTTCTCTTTTGCCTCTTAGTTCAGGATCTTCTACAAGACCTTTAACCTACAAACAATAAATAAATTTTATAAAATTTGAATAATTTTACTCATATTTAAACAAAAAATTATTTCATTTCAATCAAAATAATAACCCTTACCCTTAAGTATGATGCAACTCTCAGTAATTCACCAAGCTGATCTTGAGATATATTTACTTCTCCTCTATACATGTATTCAAGGACTGCTCTTATTATGTCATCTTCCACATCGATTAAGAAAAGCAGAGCTGATTCATCTGGATAGAAGTTCAACACCTGTTTGAAGTACGAGGAACAGGCAGCAAGTACCAATTTATGGCACCTGATTGAATCTCCAGATCGTAGTCCTATAGTGACATTAGTGAAAGATTCAGTTCTGAAGAGTTCATCAAATACTGTTATGAAGTTGGCGCTGTGGTTATTCCAACGCAGACAATAATGCTGCTGCGAATTCATCTTGAATGTTTATTTGGAATCTGTAAATGAAAAATAATAGTTTTTTTAAGCAAATTGACTATAAAAAATATGTGAACTCAATTAAATTACATTTGCTGTCTCTAAATAAACAATAGCAACAAATTATATTTTCTAATCAAAACTATTTTTGTATAATTTATTGACTTCTATAGCATGTTAATGATAAATTTATTTTTTAAATATGAATAAAAAAAAGTAAATCAGATAAAGTGTAAAAAACGCAAAAACAATGAAGATAAAATAAAAGTAACAACTAATGTTTAAATATGCACATTTATAAATAATCATAATTGCTATAAGTGTTACACAAAAAAAATATTGATCAAATCAAAAAAATTCACGGCTTCAATAAATCGTCGATTAATGTATTGCAATCACTGAAACAACGAGAAACGCGCAAACTCTTTCGTCAGTACTTCAAAAGCAACAAAAAAGGGCTCTCCGATAAATGACGCTAATAATAATGCAATCCATAATTAACCTCTGAAAGGCGTCTTTGTCAAGCGCAAAGCTGGCATTCGAAATTGAAAAGTGCCGCCGGGCGAAAGCACGTGTGCGCGCGCGAACTGCAATCGCGTTTTTTTTTTTCTCAAGGGCCGCTCGGAGCACACATAACAAACACACAACGTACGAGTCACGCACAAAATCGAAAAAGAGAAATCGCAGCAGCCGTCACTATCGTAAGTATCTACGCTAATTGCATAAAACTCGCGCCTCGCGGTTTGTACAGTATATATGCAACATACACGCACACACGCGCACTCGCAATATAGCTATTGAGCATGTGGTATTGCTGCAACAGTATAGATTCTCCTTCGGCGCGGACCGGCGGTGACTTCGAAAAGAAAGACACACACGCAAGGACTCGATATGCGGCCGGCGCACTGCCTACTGTAAACTAATAATACGCTGCCCGTCCATAGTCGTACGCGGTATAAGCGTACACTACACGAGGCGTCAGCGGCGGCGGCGGCGGCATCGTCGTGGCCTTGAAAATGTCTTAGCCGCGCACGCGGACGAACAACAAACCCGAATCGGATGGTCATTTCGCGCCTGCGATAAAAACAACTGGAGTGAGTGTGCCGAACGACACGCGGTTCGCGGAGAAGGAGAGGGTAAGTATGGGGAAAAGAAGAGTGAGAGAGAGAGAGAGGGGGGAGCGAACTATGAGAGCGAGACAATGTGCCTAATGCCTTCGTGAGAGTCGTGACACGAGTTTGCACGATGGTAAACAAGCCGACCGAGTGACTATAGAGTTCTTACACGTGCGAGCGTACATCTGTCCTTTTTTAAGCTCTCGCTGTTGTTTCAGCGAAGTTTGTCTCGCGTCGCAAAGTGAATGATAAGTATAAGTATACCTGCGCGAAAAAATATTACAGACGAATTGATTTGTCAGGGAATTAGAGAGATTATTTATTGTCGTTTGCTCCGTTATGTTTCCGAATTATTTTATTGTAAAGGAAATTAATAGTTGTTTATATTTAAACGGTTATGATGCAAACTGTGGATGAATTATATCAGACAGAACCAATGGACTAAGTATGCACTTTCTAAACTTTTGGGACTGGACCTCGTCCAAAAAAAAATGCAGTTGCGCAACACACTGTAAAAGTGAATGTGCACTCTTACTTAAATTGAACAGAAACATGAGAACGAATTAAAGAAATTATATAATGAATTATGAGTCAATTATTTAATTCAGGGATATTCCTGTAATTCCATTTTAACTGACATATTCAATAAGAATGTGTTTAATTTTGCACGGTATAATTGCCATTTGGATAACTATAAATTCTCCGATACCTTAAATTATTAAGATTATTGCGTGCTTTTAGATAATTGTTATCTCAATAGTTAGACTTTGAACAGGAATGAATAATCTTTGTACTATATTTATAGATTACCACTACTATTATTATATCCTTAAAAATTTAAAAGTAATTTCCGGGTTTTAAAAATTAAATTTGTTTATTACGATCTATTTACTCCAATACATCAAAATGTTTTTTTAGTACTGGTCCTTTATTTACAACAAATTATTTAAAATCTGCAAAAAATAGCAAAATTTTTTGCACTCGAGCTAAATATCATAAAATGATTTAAGAAGTGGAAGTCGGCTTGGCTCCAAAATATCTTAATCATCCAATATACCCCATTTCGGGAAAACAATATTATTTTCGCAGTGTCACTGGTACAGTCATTTGCATACTTAACGTATAGACACAATATCTATGTCATTTATTTTGACTTAAGTTTTACATTTTCGATAATATTTACTATTCCATTCTAGTACAAACCGCAATAAACATATCGTACATCCGTTCACTGACTCAAGCTCGGTACTTGCGTATATACACACCAAGATAATAAAAGTCGTAACCTGAAAAAAAAAACCGCTAAATTACAATCAAAGATCTAATCTTTGGTAAAACGGAATCGGAAAATTCGCGAATTCTATAGACAACCAAATCCGGAATTCCTACATCCGAATCACAAAATGCGCAAAGTTAGCACGTTCACAACCAACATGACTATAGTTTAACAGTTAAAACAAAGAGAAAGAGAGAGAGAGAAAGAGAGGAAAGTTAAGAGAACGCATACAATATCTCTCATCCTGTTATCCTCCATTTCGCGTCGAGTGTATACGAAAAGCTACTGTAGTCCCTTTCCCCCCATTTCCGTGCCTATATTCGTCACACAGACACACACACACACACACTCGCACACACGCTCACAAGCGCGCGCGCACGCAGCGGTTCGCCTAATCACGAGTTCAATGACGCCTAGAGGCCCCGAGAAGAGAAAGAGAGAGAGAGAGATATATATACCATCCTCTCTCTCTCTCTCGCTTGCTCGCTAGCGTCCATTTATACAGAACGACGCGAGTGTGTATATGTGTGTGTATTTCCCTCTCCTATCTTTCCCGCACCCGAAAATGCAGCGACAGCTGCGTTCCGCGTTCTTTTCCGTTTTGCGGCCGCTGCTCCAAGCTTACGAAACTCGCACTCACACAACACCGTTTGTGCATACGTGTCTCTATCTCCCTCCCTCCCTCTCTCTCTCTCTCTCTCTCTCCTTCTCTCTCTATCTAAATCTATAAGAATTGCCACGCACATTTTATTTCCCCAAATACAGTTTGGGAAAATGCGAGACTGTGTAGCAGCCTTCGATCGTATCGCGCCGCGCCATTACTATTATAAAACGATCTTTCGACGATTTTCGTCTCTAGCGCTGTGCGTATATAAGCTCTCGACTCGCTCGAACATTTTGCGTAAGTAAGCGAAAATTCGGTCGAGATGTAATCGTTAAGAGCTGGGAGGCCATTCGCGTCCCGACTCCAAAATGCTTAAAGATAAAAGCAGAATGAATTGTCGCGCTTGCGCTTTGTCTCTGCGGACGCTTTTCAACGTTGGCGAATTGTGTATAGCTTATGTTGGACGAGCGCGCGCGCGCGGATCAACTAAAGACAGATATACGCTTCCTTGTATACTGTTTGTTTATCCATCGACGATAATGCGATTAATTTCTTCCATATAAATTGCGAAGCTGTTTACAATGAGATTTTGCTCCAGAACGGCGTCAACAGCAATTTCTGTTCTTCTGCATGATCATTGACAATTATACGTGTGTATCGTATATAAATATGCTTAAGTCTAAAGCAAACAACTTATGCATTAACAATACATTATGCAAAAAATCAAGTGTGTGTGTGTGTGTCTGTGTGTGTGTATAGGTCAGTATACGACCGATGCTAACTATATATCCGGTGCATTACTCATCGAAATCTTTGCATGCCGAAGGAAGGCAAAGTCGTACCGTTTATCAAAACTTATCGTACAGAAGCATCGAACTTGTACATTGTAGCCGCGAGAAAATCACGACCGACGCCAATACGAGCCGATTACCAAAGCCCCAAGATATTCCGAAAATCCGTGCCGGTCGTCCGGCCATTATCTTGAGCGATTAGCAGCCTTGGAAATGCTCGCGGGCCCGACGAGTGACACACACATACATACACTCACAGAAAAGCTCCGTTCCTAAAGCGCATTAACGAGGCCCGTATTATAATGCGAAAATAATTGCAATTGCGTAATGAGCGCGGCGCGTTTTAGAAAGTCTCTCTCTCTCCCTCGGCTCTGTGTCACCGATCGCGAAAATGCGCGCGCCTACGTCGCCGTTTGCGCAATGCTCTCTTTATTGCACGATGGGGATAGCCGGTGCGCAAAAATTGACCGCGATATCGCGAGAGATCCCGCTATATAAACGCACGATTACACGCCTCGCGAGACGGCGATAAAAACTGCGCGGCAAAAAAAAAAAGACGAAAGGAGTAACCCGAGCCGTCCACGCGGTCGACGTGCAAAATCTCACCTATATATACTACTGTAATACACACGGTGCGTTGTACTCGACTTACGCAAAAACACGACGTCGACCGATTGAGCTGTTATGTAGCGTGTACACGTGCGCGCGAAAAATGGAAAAAACAAAGTAGAGAGAGTGAGAGAGAGAGATAGAGAGGAAATGGGTATACCCGGTGTGCGGTGGCAGCGACGGCGGCATCGCAAAGCCATAAACAAGCGATTTTTATCGCGATCGTAAATCGCGCTACGCATAAATATATATATATATATATCTGTATGTATATATCTCTCTCCATACATCTAAAATGTGTGTAAAGCGTCCGAAAAACTACGGCGGAGTTGGCTGATCGCGCGTGCACACGTATTGTATACGTATACACATAGACCCATCGTACACGCATATAGCCACACAATTATAAATTTCCGTATTGGTATGAGTACGCATGTGCCGAGGAGCGCGCGGCCGCGGCAGTGGGAGAGAGCAAGAGAGAGAGAGAGAGAGAAGGAGAGGAAGGGAATTCGCGTGTGCGCGACGCGCAAAAAGCAAGTGATTCGAGCACATGACGCGTCAGCCGCGCGTGGCAAATATACATATATACGCACGTAGTACTACGCGTGTTTCCCCAAACGCCTCTCGCTCTCCCCCTACTTTGCGCGTCCGACACGCGAATCCAACCGAGCGCTATGTATGAATTACACCTATATATACACACTTGCGCGCGCGTGTGGGAGTGTTTGTGTGCGCGTGTGTGTAAGTGTGTGTGTGCGAGAAAAACAAACTTACCACGATAGATGTATAGTAGTTGGCGTATTTCGGCGACACGTGCCTCGGTTGTTTTTCTGCTCTCCCTCTCTCTCTCTCTCTCTCTCTCTCTCTCTCTCTCTATCTGGCCGCTAATACTTGTTTTCTCGCCGCTCCACTTCCTTATATACTCCTTCCTTAATTTCTCGTTTTTTCTTCGTCAAGCGATCTCGCGATCGATCGGGAATATCCTCGCGAAAAATTGCTCAACCGCTTCGTAAAAAGCCACGAGACTCACGAGTATATCGGTCAGTATTGTCCAAATCGAATCTTCACTGAGATTCATCTATTAACTTGTTTTGTGCGCGCTCGTGCGAAAAACCCGCGAATTTCAAAAAAGTCGTCCCTTTAGTTCCTGTCGTACTGCACCAACGCACCTTTTTGCCAATTCCTCGTACTGGCATATACGCGCACTTTTCTTTTATCTTCACTCAATCTGTCCCAAGAATTGCAATCAGCCACTTGTGCACACCTTGAAGCGCAAGAGCGGAATATGCAGTGTGTTTGTACGAAAGCACAGATATACGGTTTTCGGTAGGCCCACACGCGTGTGTCTAAGCTCGCAACCTCCTCGTCGCGTGGTTTTGCCTCGTCGGCTCTCCCCTCTCCTCCCTCTGCTTTTTCCGCTCTCGCTCTGTCTCTCTCTCTCTCTCTCTCGCTCTCACTCGTACAACGTAAGAACCAGCGCCTCTCTCTCTCTCTCTCTCTCTGTCTATTTCCCTCCCTCCCTTCTCTTTTTTCCTTTCCTAGGAGCGCCGCGGCGGCGGCGGCAGCGTACGAATTCCGTAAAGCAGGTCGAGCTGCGTGTGCATGCCGCACGATCTGCAAGAGAGAGAGAGAGAGAGAGATAGAGAAAAGGAAACCCTCTCCGCGCGGCACCGCAGCGGGGCTGTCCCTAAAAACTCGCCTATATATATATATATATGCCTCTCTCTTCTACGCTCGCCTAATATATATAAGTGGGCACAAGAAAGAGAAAGACGCTGGATGATATAGGGGTGGAGTGTACACAGGGCCCTTTTTCTAATGCTGCTCCTGCTGCTGCTGCTGCTGCGTTTCCTTTGCACTCTCTCCCTCTCTCTTTCTCGGTGTGCGTCAGGGACGTAGATGAGCGAGTGCCCGCAGGGCTACGCCCCGCGTGCGAATTTTCCGATGCGCTTACAAACTCTGTGTCTGTGTGTGTGTGCGTGTGTGTGTGTATCTGTGCGAGGCATTGTATAGGTGGCAGATCGTTGCACACAATGGGGGAGAAAAGGAAAAGAATGTTTGGTCGTTATTGCGATCGAGGGTTTTTCTCTTTCTCGTGCAGTATATGCAGGGGAGCCGAGAGGCCGCATTTTTCGTGCAGAAATCCAACACGAAAAACTTTTTCCCCTCTCCCCGACACATATTTTCCTATAATGTGCACACTCGATTCTTATATTTTCTGTCCTGTTAAAGCCCGAGGTTGCGAGTGTAACGAGCGATGCTTCGATAGAGCGAGTGGATTCGGCTGCCACACTTTTTTATTATGCCGTTCGAAGCGCGAATTTTTGTCTTCGTTATTATAACAATAAGGATGAGAATATCATTTGCGAAATTGAATTGTCGACGATTGCAACGATACGTACGGAATGTTAAAGTACTTATTGGCTCTAGAAAATGACAATTTTTCGCGTATAATATTTTTGAATTTGTACACGTCGTTAAAAACTTTCTAGTCTCGTTAGCAGCGTCTATGCGTTATCTACTCGCAGAATACGAAATGCATCTATTTCTACTGCAGAATGATCAAAGTGTCCAGAAACTAATCTAAAACTAATTCTTGTGAAATATGTATGCGAATCAAAAGTATATAATTTTGCGTTAATTACACGAGGCAACGCGCGAAATTGCGACTACACATATGTATAAATATATAAAATCCTATACATATGCAGTAGAAAAACTAAAACCAACATTCTACGCGTATCGATCTATGAAGCCACGAAGAAAAAAAAAACAAAGCAATTAATAAGCGGTAGTAAACAAGACTGTTGATTCCGTCAGAATTCGACCTAGTGATTCGCATAGCTATACAACAACATCCGCACTCGCAAAAGAAAAAATAAAGAAAGGAAGAAGCACGTATAAGAGCGAAAGAAGGAGTCTGAAAATTGAAATTTCCTGGGGTGCGGAAGAAGGCATGCAGTCGACGTCAACGGGGACCTCTCGAGAGAATCGAGCCGAGTAGAGAGAGAGAGAGAGAAACTCGGCGCGGGGGCCCTGCACTCGACGAGAGCTAAAAGAAACGAGAGAGAGAGATTCGCCAGTTTTCCCGTGTGGAAAAACTCGTAGCCTCGTCCCTGCACTCACTCTCTCTCTCTCTCTCCTTCCCTTTCGCTCGTTCGCGGCAGCTCTCCACATGGTTCCTCGTAACGCAACGACCAACGCACAGCCGACCAATCGGAAAGCTTCGCCCTACTCGCTTATATTCACCAAATTCAAGAGACCGAGAGAGAGAGAGAGAGAGAGTCTCGCGTGCGTGCGTGTCTAGCAAACGAAAAATGCGTCGCTGCGGCTCTATCTCTTCGCGTATAGTATATCTGTCTCTCTATCTCTCTCTCTCTCACTTGGCAGTCCCTTCCCCCGACAGAAATTTTCCCCTCGCGACCCAACGCACCGCCTATACGGAGAGGAGCTGGTGCCGAAAAAAGAAAAGCCTTGCGCGACGTGCGCGCGTGTGTGTGCAGCGGCCCCGTGACTCTAGTCTCGCGTGCACTCGGCTATAACCTACGCGCGCACGATCAAGTCCGCCCAATATAAGTGCGTAAGCACGCGAGCGAAACTGCGACGCACCTCTTTTTTTGTTTTCCACCCGTGGATCGCTTAATATTGTAATCTTCGCGACACTCGCTCGATTCAAATACGTCCATTTACACTATAACAATTGTCGCGATAGGTATTACGCGGATAATCATGTGCACCGCAGCGATTAGAGATGTGCTCTTTTAATTCTCCTATGGCGAATCGCTTGCGATGTACACCGCTGTTTTGAATTTAATTAAACGCCTCTAATGGTTCACGCACTAATTAGTCTGTATATGTATTGTACGATGCATTATTGAATCGCGCAAGGCTTTTTCCGCGCGCGTATATATACGATGCGCACACTAATCTGGCGCGGCGCTTAACTATTCTCCGCTAATGAGTCTGAAAATGTGAAAATGCACAGGGCCGAGATAATGCTGTACTCAAGAAGTTTGCTATGGGCGATGAAATCACGAGCTTCTCGCCGTATACGCGATGTAAAAGTTTCGCCCAACTGTTCTCTCTCTCTCTCTATCTCTCTATCTTACGAGTTTATATCCCTCCAAGTACCTTATATAGGCGCGGATTCCTTTTTCGTCCGGGTTTTTTGCTCGGAATAAAAAGGTTAAGGGAAAAATGCGACTCTTTTGCTCCACCGTCGCGGAGACCGTGGAGAGCTAAAGATTGAATGCCCTTTTCTCCCAGACGCCTCGTTTCGCAGATCCAATACTAATGACTTGCCTACAAATCTTATACATCCCTCGGCTATAACAATCGACTCGTTCGAATCGCATGCACTTTTGTTGAAAATGCCTCGTCCGGTACAATGCGAAGCAAAAAGCACGAATTTGCATATTTCGGACGAAATTAGCATCGGAAAAGTCGCAAGCGGAGACAAAGAAGCAACGAAAGAGAAAGTATTTAGAAGCGCATATGCATGTATACATAATACACCGATGCGTGTATTCTAAGCTAGTATAATAGACAGAAAGAGATAGATAGAGAAAGAGGAGTCGAAAGAGCTGCAAGAGCTAGAGGAAAAAGAAGGAGAGAGCGTAGAAGGGGAAACGAGAAAAGAAAAAATAAAGGGATGGCAGCAGCGGCGCGACGAGCGACGTATGCATGCAGGCATGCACGCGGCGCGAGGAGGAGAGGCATAGACATATTCGATAAACTCGCAAGATACGCGGGCCGCGAATGGAGGGGAGGGAGGGAGAGAGAGAGAGAGAGA
>UELU01138656.1:0-68810 GCA_900490025.1 Megastigmus dorsalis
TAAAAATTTTACAAGTGATTAATATAAAGCAATTGAATAAAAATGTCTATATTGTTGAAAATACAATTCATAAGTGCATCAGCCAATGAATAGTTATCAATAGTTGGTTGAATTAATCAATTCAGATTTAACGCTCGATTCAGTGTAATCCTTGTTACGTCAATAATAGGATTTAAGATGATGCATGAACGCTTAGCTGCCCCTATAAACAATAGCATTTTTTAATATCAGTCCGATCAGCTATAATCTAGCCACTAAACAATTTAAATCCCCAATAATCCAGTGCTAAAGCACAGTCCTTCAAAATCTCCCGCACAGCTGCAGCAAACTGAAATCTCGCGATAAGCCCATAAAACTAGCAGCCAATATACCCGAACAGTACCGTCGCGCATATCCTATCGTCCGACGCTTCCTACACACACGCACACGCACACACACACACACACACACGTAGGCCGATAGTAAATTAACAACAGGCATACTAACCCAGGCAGACCGCCACTCTCCATGTGATTGGCGAGAGTGACATCGTCGCTCCAAACGTCGAATTGCCATTTCCGTAGACCGAGAACTCCGCACAAGACGTTTCCGGTGTGTATGCCGATTCTCATGTCGACGTTGAAGCCAGTTGCCTCTCGCACGAACCTGCGTACACAGTATATCCATATAAAGTGAGAGGGAGGGAGATAGATATGTTAACGCGCGCTTATTTCTTTATGGGGTTCGGACCGTTGCGCCGCACTCGCCAGAGGGGGTCTGCGTTATGGTATTGGCGTTAATTAAAATCATCGATTGCGCTGTTTTGTCGAGCCGGCCATTTGAATTGTGGTTCGTGCGGCGTGATATAGGTGTTGGAACGGATTCCGCTATGAATAAGCGAGGATAGTTATTTTATTTTTCATTGTTTAGAAGCGAATGGTTTTCGAAAGATTGGATGTGTAGTGGAGAAGACGTTTTTTTTTTAACGAGCTAGTTCCCAATGTTTTTCTAGATCGGTAAATTGGTGTTCATTTCAGTCGGCTAATCAAGTAAAAAATAATGTACGAAATATCGATATTATATATACAAGGTGAGGAAATTCTTCGAAGCGCTTTAGTTGCAAAAAGTAATTGCCAGCGCGGTTTAATCAGAAAGGATCATCAGGCGAAAGAAGGTAGAGAAGGCGCGCGGGAGATAAAGGGAAATCAATTAATTTCAGGGGGAAACTGCGCGCGTAACGATGAGAAATCCCTCGAAGCAAAGCGCATTTTAAACCGCACTTAAGGATGAGGACGAGGTGATTTCAACCTCCGATCTATTTTAATTATCCAACTGCACATTCTTCGCGTAAATTATGAGGCTTGCCGCCCTAATCAAATCTTACGACGTGCAGGTTGACCCAATTTTTTCTCCCACGTTTATCGCCTGACGTTAAAGATTCATTTTCTTATATATTAATCACCTGTGCGACTAATTTGTGGATATATAGATCGAACCGTTGGGGTCGGTAGGACTCTTAAGAATATCGATTGCCACTTTTTACAGTAACTGGAAATTCTTAGTTTTAGAGAAAACAATTTTTTATTAATTAAGAAAGTTCGGTTAAAAATTTCGCAGTTTCGAATAGAAGCAGTACGAATGACATAATAGTGACACATTGATCAATCAATTTCAGAAAATCGTAAAATAATATGATTTCAAATTATGGTACATCCGTGTGTCTTGTTACTTTAGGCACAAAGTATAGGAACAATCATTAATCACACTTTCAACATTTTAAAGAAAAAAAAAATTGAGGAATCGGTAAATGCGGATTTTAAAAATAAAAGTGCAGATGATCGAAATAAACGACAATCAACTGACACGATCCATCAGCTTGCTATTTGACACATTTAAGAGCAATAGAATTTTATAGATTTTCCATAGTGCAACGCTTCGAAATGACAAATTCAGGCGATTGGCTTACCGAATAGCGTCTATCATTTGCAGGCCCATGTTGACGCAATTGTAAGCGTGATTCGGCCGCGATACGGGCAGCCCTGAAACGCAGTAGTAACAGTCGCCGAGAATCTTTATCCTCATGCATTGGTTATCCTGGAAATAAAGATTTGAAATATATATTTTATACAATGAATATTTCGTACTCGATTGCAACATAATCATAAGCACCTTTTGAAAATAATAATATTAAAATTATTTAGTTTATTTAAAATTAATAATTAGAACGATTCTACTTATTACTGTAAATCTTAATTATTAAGTAAAACTTTTAGACAGTAGGTGAAACTTTCTCGATGTACAGGAAATAATGCTTTTCCTTTGGAACAGTAGATAAAGTTGACTTATGAGACGAATCAAGCAGAAATTTATCATTTTTGTATTATATAGGCAGCTGAGGATTTATACCATTTTACATTTATCCTTACAGCATCTAAGTTGTTTTAAATGAAAAAAATGGCATTTCAGTAAAGAAAAATGAAGCTATGGAGGCCAACCTTTATTACCCCTATATTATCAGAATAAGTATGTCATCAATTTTAACATGATGTATAATTTTAAAAATTGAGAAATACATCCCTTTATTTGTTTTGAAGGTTGTTTATAGGATATAAAAATGAACTTATTGATGGCTGCGAGCTATGGTTTGCTTACAGGGAATTCCACTCATATTTATCAATATGAGGTTATCTGTTTATTCCTACACATACAGGCAACAACCAGCACAAGTAAACTTAATAATTACGAAACTCTATAGGAGAACCGATATAAACCTGAAAAGATTATTTAAACACAAAATTCTATAAATTTAAAATCTAATAATTTTATTGTATACATATTCGGAAATGAAAATGTTTTAGGTATGAAAGTTCTATAATTTTACCTTTAAAATTTACATGTTAAAAGTTACATTTAAAATGTTGTCGGTTCCTAATTGTGTATAAGATATAGAATTCGGGCAATTGTATCGTGCTCGAAACATTTTCATTTCCGAATATACTACAATTATTAAATTTTAAGTTTATAGAATTACGTGTTTCGAAAATCTTTTCATGCTTATATCGTTTCTCTTAGAGTTTCTTATATATATTATGTTCATTTATTAAGCTCACTGATTGTTGTCTGCATATAGAATTAAGAAAACAGATCACTTCACATTGATTAATATGAATGGAATTCCCTCTAAGTAAACTTACGAGCCATCGATAAAATAAAATAAAATATAGGTGTCGTTAATCTTTTCTAAAAGCCATATTTAAATTGTCGATACACTCATTATGACGTAGAAGTCGATATAAGGCATGTTTTTATAACATAAATGAATCAAAAATGTTAGTCGTATAAGTTAAAATCTTATTTAAGATTTGAAAAGTATAGTTATCATGTAATTTTTCAATTAATCCAGACGCGATCTTGACCTTTATTTTTTAATTATCTTTTTATGAGGAGTTTATGTTGCATTGACTAAGATATGAACGGTTTCGTGTTGTTGCGGTCTACAGCGACGCTGTCGAGTGTTTATAACTGCTCGCAATGGCTTGAAGGGAAAAATATACTTTTTTTTTATCAGAACATTATAGGATATTATTAAAATAGAGCAAAACAGCGATATATGTAATAGTAGGATGAAATAAATAATAAACATTATCTATTTTTTCATTCTAGATTCCTATGGAAATAAAATTTATGTAATATATTTTCATACTCTAATTTCCGTATTCGCATGATAGAAAAGCTCAATAAAGTGTTAAACACATTTTATTTGTAATATAATGAATTTCGCATTAGACAAATGAATCATCTACTTATTCCTACGCAATCTTCAAACGAGTCTACGCAGCTCGTCTCCTCGCTTTTTCACCCAGTTTCGCGATAAAACGAAGATTCAGCGAGCACCGAATAAGCCATTCGTGCGAGACTTTTTCCCGAGATTTTACGATCGCCCAGTGGCCCTATATACCTATACTCTAGCTTCCCATTAGTGTTTGTCTATGCGCAACGCATTTCGCTATACTCGGCGGTGCGAAATTCCCCCGCGGTAGCAGCCACTTTTGCTCTTTGAAATTGCGCCGAGTCGTGTTGAGTGTAGGACGGGTCGAACGTGTGCGCGTGGAATTCTTATATGTGCGCACGACGTTTCGAGAGAAATCTCAGGAGCAAAGTTTACCTGCGACCTTGATTGTTTTTAATGTAATGAGCGTACGATTGGTTACACGGATAAGAGTAAAATTGAAAGTTATAATGTAAAATAAATACGCGTAGTTTTCTGACCAAATAACATTTGAGTACCGATTAATTTCTTGTTATTAAAGAGTTTACATTGTATAATAACGTGCAGAATATGCCTTATCAAAGTCAGCGCACTTGTAAAAAGCACCTTTTAGGAATGTTTATATATAAAAGGGCAAACTTTTCTTTAGAGCAGTGTCAATTTGCAAAATTCACGGTATGCCTAAAGTTGTGCCTCATCCCCGTGTCTGGCGCAACTTTCGCACTGCTATTTCTAAAGAATCCAGGGCACAAAGGGACTCGAGGCTGCAAACTTTACACGCGCGCAGTCTCTTTTTTTTTCGTGCGACTATATCGCGAGAATCTTCCTCCAACTGCGATAGCACTTTGTATCTCCGATCTTTGCAAAATCAAACGCTCGCCCGATCGTCCACGGCTCACCTACGCAAAACAATAACCGTCGCACACGATGATGCGTTACCTATAAGCGAGCCTCACGCACTCGTGCTAAATTCGCCCGTTGTTTATAGATCCTCGAGAGCGAACTGCAGCAGCCGCAGGTGTGCGTATATACGTGTGCGTTGTAATAGCCGCGTCATCGATTGCGCGCTTGCTCGCACGAAAGCTGCCGTTGAGGCTCGCCCAGCTGCCTTTCATGCACGTGTGCGCTCAATTCGAATGGAGCTTCTCCGCCGCACTACACACTGTTTCAGCTCCTTCTCTCTCTCTCGACATGATGCGCAGCTCTTCCCTGCACGTCTCAGCTCGCGGAGATTTTTAAAAACGTTCTCCGGAAAATCGACTTTAGCTAGATTTTTCCTTTTTTAACTTTCTTGCAAACTCGGTTTGATATGTTTCATCGATTGGCGAAAAGATCAGTGTATATTTTGTGGTATTAACACTCGAGATAGCTAACGACAAACTTTTGTATTTTACATGGGAGGCGTATGCCTAATTTTTTTCAGAACTAGTTCGTTTTATTTCTTTATATATTTAGGTGCTTGTGGTGCATAATTAATAAATTTTATCAATAATAATGCAATTTAACGACAACTTATAAAAAGGAAGAAATTTTTTGATTATACGAGTCGGAGAACACCCTTAAGGGCTCGAGGTCTGATTCTTGAACTATTCGAGCAATTACAGACTTTTACGCAGAGAATTTTTATTGCCGGACGTAAATGTTTTCTTTCGAGATGCTTTACGCTGCGCTTTTTATTTGAATTTCCATTGATTTGTTTTTATATTTTTGTGCTAAGGATTTCTAAGCCATTTAAAGCTTTTTCGTCTAAAACGTTAAAACACTATCTAATTAATATTAGTCCATTCATTCAGTCCATTAAGCATAGACAAGTCAATGTATTTATATTAAGCTATATATAGCACAGAGTATCTACCGAGAAATGCACGCTTCTCTATTATCGACTTGAGTTTCAGCCAAAGCGAAAGGAGACATTAGTTTATACTCTATCATGCTGAAAATCATTCACGTAATTCTATGCTAATTTGATTACGAATCAATTATCGAGGTAGTACATCAATTTTCATAATCGCATTACATCTACGCGTACCGATGATGTAACATTTGTGTACAAAGTTTCAGTTGATGCTCAATTAATAGGTTTATTAATTAAATAAAAATTGTCGAAATTATTCAAAGCAACGACATGCTAGGTGTGAAAAAAATGGTTTTATGGATCTTTCAAAGGATCGGAACTGACAAGTTCTAAAAAATGTCACAACACGTTATATGCTCTTGAAAATATCCGGGAATACCATTGTTTCAGTATTCCGTAAACAAAAAAACATTTTTTAGACTTTTTCATCGAATTCAAGTCCATCGTGATGAAAACGTACGCTCAACTTGATCCGCAAAATTAAAAACCCCTTGGTTATAGATCATACAACCGATTAATTCATCCATAAAAAACGCTGCTTTCATTTAAAAATTCGTCATCATTTACGTGATTATTACAAAAATAGCAGCTCGATTTTGTTACTGTTGTATAAAATACATACTTCAGTTTTTTAAAATATTGTTACCCACTGAAGTGCCCCAGTAGTTACAAAATATCGAGTATATCCTTTTTATTTTAGTCGAAAAAACAACTACCAAAATTCATTTCATTGTTTTTAAAAGTTGACTAGACACTTGATGTACCAACATCAAGTCCATGAGAGAATAACTCTTTTTTCAAACGCAGGAATTTTTTAGGAAAAATAATTTCACTAAAACAACACTTCAAAATATCAGTTCGTAGTATATCAATACCAAAAGGAATAAGGGTGAATTTAAGTAGAACTCGGTTCGATATTCTGTTTCAGCGCAATCGGCACACATAGTTTTCGATTATTTGCTGTATTCCCATGTATCCATTGTGTTCTGTTTTCTTGAACCTCTTTTCCTCTGTACTCAACTATTTCCCGATATTCCTCCTCTTTGCGTCTCTATCCCAATGGAGCTCGCGATCGCATACTGCCAGCAATATATACATATATACATATATATATATAGGGTAAACCGGTGCTTGCATTATTCCTCGCACACCATAAATTCCATTCTACGGCACGAGTGAATGAGGGAGAAGGAGAGAGAGAGTATGCGCGTTGTAAAAGAGATATTGGCTATGGAGAAGAAACGCGATGCGTTTTTATACACGCGGGTATCGATTTCATTTGGGAACTTCCAAAGAGGTGTTTCTTTATTCGCTTCTTTTTTTCTCTCGCAGAAAGGAATTTTTTTTATTTGCTCTCAAATGTATGGGTGGATGCCTTTTTTATTTTTCGGCACTTTGGTTGGGATTGTTTCGCGTTGGCTATATGCACTCGCTCCGCGCTTTACATCCGCAAGGTGCATTAGTGTTTTGAAGCTGCATGCCCTTTAGTAAAGTATGCTTTAGCGAAAGTTTAGAGTTTATATAAAAAATTTGATATGCTCAGGGTTTGTTGCTTTATGGATATGTGTTAAAACTCTTTTGTTAGCACTAAGTGTCCATAGTAATATAAAACATGTAAAAGTAATTATTAAGTAGAAATATTGAACTTGGTCAGGAATTGGGCTACAATTTACATATTGCTTACAAAACGATTCTCTAAGGAAACGATTGAATAATACCAACATATTGTAAACTATACTCCAATACATTACCTCACTCTTAAACTAGGCGTTCAATGCGCAAAAGCTTAACCATGCGAGTGACTAAACTGCTTTACTTATAAAAAAAAATATACGCGAGAGTCTCATCAAAAAGCGTTTAACTTTATCTCGGGCAGGTATATATAGAACGTCCCACTGTATACTCATAAAAAAGAAACAACGCGTAAGGCCGTCAACCACTAAGTTCACTGTATGCTCGCATCTTAAAAAACCATAAATTTACACTTGCGCGCATTCTCGTAAAATACGGCATTATTACACGCATTCAAAGACCCCACTCAACTCTTTTCGCTCCCATCATCATCATTTCTTTTCGTGTAACACACGCACAGAGTCATTTTGTCCCATCTGCGACGCGATAGTCACGAATTTCCGACTGAAGGGTTACATTATGCACAAGTCTTGCGGTATATAGTTTCGATCGATTTAAGGGAAACTTATTTTACGACTGTGGCCACGATACGCGCGCGCTTATGATTAAAACTTTTTACGACTAGAGCGGTGAAAGCGCGAGTTTGGGGTGTAGAGGTGATAAAGGGCGCTTTTTGGACCCTGGGATCGATGCTTAGAGAGATTAGACTTTGTTCGCGATTTGACTTGGCGATCGCCGTTCGCGATTGAGTCGTAAACCATAGATTTTTGGGATCATGAATTCTTCATCTAGATTCGTCATTTACTTCCTTTTTCAGTTGAATTGAATTTTATTAAAATTTGATCAGTATTATGAATTTAAAGTGATATTAATAATTTTATCAAGAAAAGGATTAATAGGGCTTACAAATATCGCAATGTCCTACGTTTAAAAGATGCAAGATCGTATCTACATATTTACCAATAAAATATGGACCGCAAATCCTTTCAAAAAAATCACATCCTAACGAGGATAATTCTGCCAACATCATTGAGTATTACCAACACAAAAACAAAAGCTCTGTTGAATATGAAAATAAAAATTTCCACTCGTTTCAATATTCAATCCGCACATAAGACAGAATCGCAATTCGATCTCGCGCACGTGCGAGCGATTTTCCACCACTGCAGCTGCCAGCTCAAAGCGTAAAATATCCTTCGTCGCAGGCAGCATTAAGAAATGAAAATATACTACCTTTCGCTGTAGTTCAAAAGCGACGAGACGTCGACTAAATTTTCATCTTTTTCCTTTCTTTTTTTTTAAAGAAGCGCGTAAGAGACTCCCAATTCCATTATATACGGGCGGCGCGAAATAAAATTCCGATAAACCAAGACGGAGAGCACGCGGAATTCCTAGGGTATATATGTATAAGAATCTCATTTCGTGCGACTCTCTCTCGCGCGACTTTTCGAAAGGAGAAGCAACGCCGAAGGAGGGAAAGTGCCGCGATGCCGCCGCGAGAGCGCAAAGGGGATCCGTCGCGAGAAATTGAATTGAATCGAACTCGCGGAAGAGACTCGACGCTCGTGCAGCTACTACCGTGCTAAAAGTGTAGCTCTATAGCTTCGCCCGAGGTGTTTCATTTTCTCTTTTAATTCCGGGCGTATCTTAAGTCCACCGCCGCCGTCGTCGTCGCACAATGCTTCTCAGTACTTCGAGAAAGGGTCTTAGCGTCGATTTATTGGCACGAGATATATGTATACGGTTTATAGATCTTCAAGCGGCCACGAGAGCTTTTGTATTCTGACTGGAGCTTGCGGACCGTAGTGGAAGATTTCCGGATGAAAATTCACTGAATCGAGGTGAATGTTTTGAGAAATGCGGAGTGTATTTTTTTTTAATAGATTTCGAATAGTGTAAGTCGTCGGATTGGATTTTCGGAGATGTTTGAGATGTTGGCAGAGCGAATGGTTGCGGATCTCCGGTCGATTGAAGTCTAATGTCCGAATACAGTAGTTAAATTTATTGCCTATTAAACTTTCCTTTCATAAACCAAATTTTGGATTCTAGAAAATTTAGATAGAACTCTTAAATTGCGTGTAAATGTTTTAATTTGCACGAACGTGTAAAAATTGAGACAAAATTTCCAGAAATATTTTCGCAGACACCCTTGAGACACAAATCTACGGCAGCAGCAAAAATGGCAATCTGCCTACTTTGTACACCATAAAGTTCGCACTGACTCGCATCACTCCTCAAGACGATACTTTTCATATTTTACCAAGCATCTTGCAGCGCTCCACTTTCCCCAATTTCTCATGCCGATGCTAAATGTACGCAACCAAAGCATATATATACAGCTCTTATATATATCACAACCCAAATATAATCATTTTCTCTAGCTCACGTACGAGGATACACCTGCGCCGCTTACTGTATAGGTTAATTCACTATAGCTGTGTAAGCTCGAAATTATCGAATATGGAGACTTGGGCTTCGAAGCGATAATATAGGTAAAAGCAGGCTCATCGATTTTAAGTCGGGGCCGCATCGCTTGTTGCACTTGCTGGGCTACTTGTTAGTCTGTTTACTCTTATTCGATTGTGTGCCGATCGGCGAATAATGCTTATAAACTAGGGATGATTACTGATTTTCATCATGGCGAGGCGATTGCAGATTCGTACGTTTATGCTGAAAGGGTAAAAGTTCTTTTTTAAGGAAATTGTATTGTGACACATGCGTTGAGAGCAAATATTGCAAGTTTTTATCCAATTCGAAGAATTTTATTCGTAAACTTTTATATTCGAAAGTTCACTTCGAACAAATGTAATAATACGAGTAGGGTGATAAAGAACCAATTTCAATCTTGCGTAGTAAAAAAAAAAAGTACAATATAAACTAACATAATGTATACACGTGGTTCAGTATATATTATTGTAGTTTGCAATTTTACTTTGATATATATTTGTCCTCCTTTCAAAATTTTCCCAATGATGCTGAAATGTTTAATAAATTAAAGATTACCGCGGTTTGTGCTAATATTTTGACATACTAATTTAGGGAACTTGCTCCTATGGAGGTGCACGTAAATATCCATTTTCATCTCAAAAATTTAGAAAATTATAGGGGAAGATCCAACCAACAACAAATGGTTTTAAGATGGTAATAAAACTACGTGCCATGCTGTTTATTTTAAATAAACGACGTCTCGGTCACATATATAAGCTTGAAAAGGGCCTTTAATATATGTGGCCGAAACGTCGTTTATTTAAAATAAATAATTCTAAACAGCAAGGCTCGTAGTTTTATTACCAATTTCGAAAATTGTGCTCATTACATTGCTTAAAAAAAGTTTATATATATATTTAATATTTATAATGGCTAATAAAATGAATATTGGTAATCCGCTCACCTGCGCAATTTGATCGAAGCGTCCGAAAAGCTCGTTGAGCGTCTTGACCAGATCCGATGCGGTCAGCTGTTCGGAGAGCGGTGTGAAATTCACGATGTCCGCGTAGAGGATACTAAAAAAAGGGAGAAAGAAGAATGAGGAGGCGGATGAACAGGAAAATAGAACAAAGCCGTCGTAAGGTTTTACTGCTTATTTATGCAGATTTATGGCTCAATCTCTTGTGCGCGGCAATTTCTTCTCCCGCGCTTAATTTTCCTATGTATATATATATACACACGCAACCGTACTGGAAGATATTGCCATTTCCAGTTAAACGTTATCCGCTGTATTTTTTTTTCTTTCTTTAACGCCCCGACTACAAGTGGCGAATGAGAAATAGCGAAAAACTTTGTTTGGCACCTACTTTTGTTTTATAATCGTACTTTTAATCAGATGCTGCGTAATGCAGTTTTCTTTTGACTTTTACGATGCTCGCCTATGCTTTATTATCGATTTATTTATGATGCGTTACGTACACGCAGTATTTTATGTTTAACGTTTCTCCGCGAGTATTAAAAACGTATAGAATATTAGATTTTAGAATTCGCATGAAATTTTACTTTCGGTATAGCGGCAGATGCTTGCAATATCAAAATGCACCGAAGTAAATTAATATCCTTTGACATTTTTCATAATTTCATACAGAAAGCTTTTTCTGAAGTTGTATCTGAATCCAATAACCGAATCCTTCTTTGGAAACTTTTTATTTAAATAAGAAAATTAAAAAAAATTGATTTTATATTTTAAACATTAATTGCGTATTACTAAGTAAATTTAAAATTTAATTCACGCTTTTTTTTAATTAAATTATATTTTCAGTAAAATTAAATTATATTTAATATTTATTTAGGCTGTACAAATATACACCTGCCAAATATATTTTTATAATACGGCCAAGACCGGAAATATTGTCGGAAATCACTCAACCCACGCAAGAAGATACTTTACCTCACGTTGTTGTGACGTTGGACGTACATCTCGTGGAACCTTGTTTGTTTGTGTTTACTGGCCTCCTGGCATGCGTCCGCCATTTTCAGCATAATACTGCGCTTGACCTTGCAGAAAAGTTGGAATATCAAATACATGCGAGAACTGCATATTTCCATTGTTTGAGCACAGGTCAAAATACTGCTGCGGATCGAAACGAATTGATTCAAAACACGTGAATTCCTTGCGATAGAGAGTAAAAGTGGCAGCGATCTTTATGATTTGTTTCGCTTATCCGTTCTTGACCAAAGTACCAATAATTTTGCGCATAATGCGCTTTCCGCTGTTTATTTATAGTATAGATTATTCTGTTTCTGTTCCACTCGTTCACACCGAAAGGGAATCAAAACTTTAACAACACATATAAGGATCGCTTAAATCATTTAAATCTGGAAAGCAAAAAATAAGAAAAAAACGAAGCTTATAAATAAACGATTGTAAAAGCCCAGCACGTACGCATTGTCAGAGAAAAAGAAACTGGGATTTAGTAGACGAAGATCCGGCGAGTGCGTGAGCATCAGCGTCAGACGCAGAATGGCGAGCTAACGAGAAGTCGAAAACGCGATCGCGGAAAGTGAAATAGCGCGAGTTAGATGCGGCGGCTCACCTCGGCCGCTATGTAGGCGGGAATGACGCTGAGCAGGAGCTGTTCCTGCTGTTCGCGCTCGCACTCGAGCTTGATTCGCGACTCAATTATGGTCTTTGTGCTGGCGAAAGTTTGACGATGCGCCCGCGACGTCAGGATGCGGTAGTAGAGGCCCGCGATCAATGCCGCCAGCACGAAGAACACGTCGCTCTCCACCTGAAATTCATGTGGGATACTTGCTCTTATGTACTTGTAATCTGCTTGTATAATAATATTTATTGTGATGCAAAATTAATTATCCTAATGTATGATGAATTCACATCGATATGCTAGTTATCTTTTACCAAATGTAATATTTTTTTTTCTTTTGTACAAAAGTCTTGGCAAAGTCTGGCTTTCGAAATAAAAGCATCTTGTTGAAATAACTTTTTGCAGAGAAACGTAATGGATTTTAATATCATGGTTTAGACTAGATTGTTACTAGGACTTATGCCAGACTAGAGCAAGAGTTAGGCCGGTCTAAGGCTTTAATTAAATTTTTTCATATATGGGAAAAAGTATGAGGTAATCAGAATGAATTGATACACACGGTTTTATCAGTCAATATAGACGTTTCTCCTTAAATATTCGAAGGTTAAATTACAAACGTCTATAAATCATAAATGTGAGATTCTCCATAGATACCGAGTTTCAGTTATATCAATAAAATCATCGCAGTTTCTACGCCTCAGCAGTTTTTCATGATTGGAAAGTTTGAATTTTCGATTGAGCAAGACTCTATTCTATTTATTTAATATAGTTGGAAAAATTGAAACGGCATATAAGATTTTCCTTTGAAGCAATTTCTTGAATTTTAAGAAAACCTACCTAGTTCAAATGTGGAAAAAAGCAACTTTATCTGGACCCTCTTGTATGCGCAAAACGAAACGGGAGAAAATGAAAATTCATTTTAATTGAATGGAGGAGGATGCCGACGGATGTGAGAGTCTTTGATTTCAATGAGATACCTTAGAGGCTCATGTCGGTTTATAAATCGTAGTAAGGTAAATTATGATTCTGAAAAAATATTACTGCTTTATAAGACGATGTCACTTTATGAGTTGATTTGCTTTTTATACTAGACGTACTTTTGTATGTTGTTATATGCTATTAATTTTTCATTGTAATTATACTAAAAGCTTGAATGTAAAATAATTAGTAGATATTAATAGGAAGGACTGGTGATTCTTATTCTAGTCCTATAAAAGTTTTATTTGAGGGTCCCCAAGGATCCCATTTGGGTTCAGTCCTCTTAACACTTTATACAGATGAGATTAGGTCTGTTATAGATTGCACTAAATTACAAAAGGATCTGCTTAAAACTGAGTCATGGGCAATTTGTAATGAATTGTTGATAAATCCAATAAAGTCAAAGATAGTAAGTATTCGGAGAACTGTCTTTTATTGTGTTTTTGACTACTCACTAAATGAATCTCAGGTTGAAACAGTAGATACTTTTAATCATTTGGGAATTATCATGTAAAATTTCAAGTTTACTCCTGATATTGATTATGCATTGTTCAAAGCATTTTATGCGGTGCAGGCTTATGAGAACAATAAAGAACTTTAATAATTAACTCAACCAATTAAATATCTTTACAATGCCATTGTTAAGCCTATCATGCTGTACAGTTCAATTACATGTACACCGCAGCCAATAAGATTGAGTTTGTTCAGAAAAGTCAGGACTGGGTATGCATTTATTTGATCAGGATTATATGTAGCATGATTTTGCGCGGAAATGTTATCAATATGTTGAAATCCTATAGCGTTCCGGATGCTACTTTCGTTTATAAAATTTTATGTGATATGATTGACTACCCTGCTCTGAGTTGTGCATTTAAAATAAAAAGCTACGATTTATTGAAGATACTCAATTACACATATTTTTCACCTATCTTAAGATTGAAACGTGATTGGAACAATCTCAGAATAAATATAAGATCGTCTCTCCTGACATTTTTAAACACGAATTATATCACTATTACTGCACACTTGAAAACAACATTATACTGGAGAACTATTTAAATTAGTAGTCGATTAGTAAAAATTTCTTAAAATTCTTTAGTTTCTCTTCAAAATTATGCAATAAGACATAGTATGTGTAAGCTTTAACCTTTTCTTTTGTACATTTGTTTATTACTTAATATTTAAATAAATAAATAAATAACTAAGAAATTGATTAAAAACAAACTTCATCAATATAAAAAAAAAATCATAGGAAATATACTGTTAAAGAAATATATATTCTTTGTTTTTTTTATCGAAAATATATAGGTTAAAGTTGAAATTATCTTTTTATCTCTGCGCTGTTATTAAAGTATATTCCGTTATCACAATTCATTGGAAGTTCATATTGAACACGAGTAAACAGTTTACTTATTGATAATTCTTTAATTAATAACTTGATTCTACAACTTTTAATTGAACTATCGATTCCCAGTTTTCAATGATGAAAAAATAGCAGTAATTAAACAAAAAAATTTTAACAAACATTAAAAAGATATTATGGAAAAAAAATAGAAAATAACTTTAAATAAAGTTTATTGTTCCAATTGGTAAATATGGCTGATCATAATGGAATGCTACTATTGTATGCGCTTTAAAATCGACTATAACAGCATAGTCGTATTGATTTTTTGAACCGCGAATGCTGACATTTGGTTAATCTTTTGGTGATTTAAATAGACTTCTAATTAATTCTAATACGTTCTGATCAGTAAATTGTATAAACTTTAATTGAAAGATTTTAATGATTTACTACTGCTTTGTTTTATTTTTTTTTATAGTTTAGATAAAAGAATTAATTTCTTTTCTGGTTCTGTATATTTAATTCATACATTACAATGGAAATAACTATTAAGACGATAAAAAGCCTAAGAATCATTAATAAGAGTGAAATATGCTGATAAATTTTTAAGAATTCATTGCTCCGGTCATTGAATTGCGATACTGCATGTCAAACTATTACATTGTGACGATTTTCCTCGCTAATCTAAGACACTTCCTTACATTCAGATTCTCGTGATTTTCAAAAGAACAAGACCGCAATTACCATTACGGAGCTCACAACCGGTACGTATCATCACCCTTACATTCCCGCTCACAAGAAGCGCACACCCACCTCATAAAGCTTGAGCTCCCCGTCGTGAAGGAAGAAGGTGAGGAGCCTCTTGGCGATGTAGAGCAGCGCCAGAATAAATCCAAACACCGAGGGTCTGTGACGTCTGATGCGCGGCAGCGTGGCTACGACGGCGAGGACAGCGACGAAGGCGGGAACCGGTGCTCCGAGCGCCAGACTCCCGAGTCCCAGGATGATACTGGCCAAGAGACCCAGCAGGAAGCGAGTGCGAGTGGAATTGAGGCTCGTCGGGAATTGCGCCACCACCAGGAGGCAGACTGCGGAGAGAAGCATCGTTGCCAGGGATGCCACAACTGGTAGCACATTTCTGAAGTTCTCGGAGTCCTGGAAGTGAGTTTTAGTTTTTGGAGGTTCTTTTTGCTATTCGAATTTTTTGGGGGTAAACGTATTTCGTTCGTGGAAAAGAAATTTTCAATTTCTTAATGTTCTTATGGTAAGCTTCATTTTTTAAATTAACTTTACTAGTATATATTAAAGTATATATTTTTTGATAAAATTTGTTTTTCTTGCAGTTGTATTTAAATTGATCGCTGTGTTGTTTTTATAAACTTTGAAATGATCCACTTTGAATGCCTCCTCACTTATTGAACGGGATCCACTCTCTAAATCCGATATGCAACGAAATTCTTTACCCGGTAAATAACACGACAAAATCATCGCAAACATCGATTCGTTTCCATTAAATTGCGAAAAATTCAAAAGAAAAATAAAAGTCACGATACGAGGGAATACAACTTTCATCGTAGTATTAGAGAACGCATTCCCCTATGCAAAAAGCGTCCGATTACGTCCGTGTCATCGAGTAAAACGAGCTACTTTTTTGCTCGTCCACGGGAAACAGCAGCAAAAAGAAGATGCACGCGCTGTGGAATTATCCATGGGGGATGAAATGAAAACAGCTGCCGCGATATGCGCCGCGTCCACGCGGAAGTGTACGTCGGATATGTTGCGGCTGTCGTCAATAGCGTCAGAGGTGAACCATTCCCGCGCGTTTTCATACGGTCGCTGCTGGAATGCAACTTGAATTTCCCACTGATTCGCTTTTTTATTATTCGAAAAAAAAAAAGAAAACAAGAGGGAAGTGGAAGTGCGCGTTGATGGGGCATCGCTTTGATTTTTCGCGCAGTGATACTTGGCGGGCTGGAAAATCTGAGCTTGTTTAACTATGAACATTAAAGTAAATCAGCTGCATTTTGACGATAATTAAATGGGATTTTGTTATTATTTTAATTTCAAATTTTAGCAAACTGAAATCCGCAAATATCGAGAAGACAAGGTGGTGAATCAAACGCACGTTTCATTTTGCTGATGAGAAATCTCATTTGTAACAGAAACCATTCCTCTCCGCGGCCCGACGCTTGCGTTATGATATCTCGCCCCCGAAGGGAAATATTGATTGTGGAATATGTAAAAGATGCTCGGCCATCAGCGCTAAATCAACTGTTTTTCACGCAAAAAAAAGTCCTCTGCTCATTTGTACGAGATCGACGAGTTTGAGGGAAATCGATTGTAATCCAATAGAAAAAATCTAACATTCCTTGGAAGGAAGTTTTAATTTATACAAAAGGTTTTTTTCGTGGCTACACAAAAGAAATCCAAAGTATACATATATTCCCTATGTTACCCTAGTAGATTTTACTGAACTAGAATTTGAGCAAAATGTGCTGAAGTTTTTAGGTAAATATTCAAGAAATTTCTAACTCTGGCGATTCACAGAAGAGGAATTTTAGAAAGATAGTTTCTTTCAACGATAAAGAGTTTATTTAAGCGGTCAAGCATTTAACTTTATTAGTCTGTAGCTTGACTGAACTAGTTCGGTAGCATCTCTGTAGCTGGTAAGTAGATTCTGCTTGACGCGTTCAGAGTTTTTATGCAAATTTTACTTGTTCACTTGGCAAATTTTAATTGCGATTGGTTTCTGTCTAATCTGTCTATTACTCGTTACGGCGAGTGCAATTTAAAATAATTATTCAACGGTTTTATGTTTTATTTTAAAGTATTGTGCTTTTCCTCTGACAGTACTTTAAAGTAGTTTAATTCTCTATATCTTTCAGACCATTGGCGAAATGAAACTTGCCGGTAGACATGTGCCTTTCTCTTAAATTCCATTTTATCACCGACTCAGGGGATTAGACGATCCTTCCATCCTTTGCCATGTCAAAATCTACCATAGAATGAAATATGCTACCCACCCAACTCCAAAGTAGCTTATTTTTTTTTATCTTTTTCCAAGCTACGCAACAAATATCAATGAATCAACGATGGAAACATATCTACATCCTTGAATTACCCAGAAAAGTGTTTGCCTAGATCAGGTAAACATTGAGTATTCAATTAAAAATAGCTCTTCGATTTTCACCTTCGTAAGTCTTGGGGCGTATCGCAGTCGAGATCCGCACCTCCCGGGAGGCTGATCAGAAAGTTTATTGCGCCTCGGCGCGTCGATACGATTTACAATTTCATTAAGCTCTAATTAGATCTGGCTTATGCAACTCTGCGCGCGATCGCTGATACGGTATTTCCTGTGCAGATGCGCGCTCATACGTATGTACATGTGTTCATGTAGCTCGTTAAAAATGTTAATCCCTGCGCAAATCCTGTGGCGGTGAGTTATGCGTTTTCGAAATTTCGGAGTTGAATAGGATATTATGGGTTGTAATTTTTGTTCTTTCAGCTTGCGCTAAAACTACGTGGAATATTTAAAGAATTCTGATGAGATTCGGCATTTAAAACTTATGTGTGTATAAAGTGAAATTACTCGCACAGTTTATACAATATAAAATACTGTTGAAATTGTCATTATCGTTAAGTTATGAAAGCCGCGATAAACGAAGTTTTAAACTCAGGTGTGAATCTCATGATTTTGTTCCAAAATCGATCCCTGAAATTTATCGTTATCCGTAACAGTATACAAATACAACAAAAACTGTTTCACCTCTGCTCGTTAATCTCATTCCAACAAACGCTCCGTATTACCAATCAAACGCTTCTTCCCGAGTTCCGCCAGCGGCGCATATACGAGCATAATCTAATCGATTTCTGTAACGCGTCAACGGCTCGCGTATAGGGTTATAGGCGTTGCAGGGACTTGCGGCACTGCCAAGTCGCGGATTAACGTCAAGGAACGATTGGACCCCCCGGGATCTTGCCCTCGATCGAGTCACTTGCATGTACATATACTCAGTGTGTATGTATGCCAACGCGGCAGCCGAGCGCTAATCTTCCTTGTTAACCGACATCCTGTGCGAGCATTTCTGAATCTTTAAGAGTCCGATGGCTTTGGCTCGTGTTGCATGTCCGAGTCGCGACGTGAATTAATGCCTAATTGGATTTGACATAATTGTTGATTGATTAACATAAGGTCTACGGTACTACGAAGAGTTAAAGGGAATGAGTTGAAAATATTTGGTATCCGGTAATGAATCGATAAAATTGAAGCTTCATCACTTTGAGGCAAAAGTGAAACTTAGTGGAATCTGTCTAGCTTATTACGGTATACCTTTTAGCGGTTGGTGGATATTCTATAAGAATTTATTGAGCACTTGAAGTTAGCTGATCATTAATTGATAAATCGGTCTCAGGTGTGCAATATGCCGATATTGACCCAAAAATTAACCATGCCATGCTGCGACTCCACACGGAATGGGGAAGTTTACCGAGTTTAATATAGTCAATTTACGACTTTAATGCAGTAAAAAAAGAATAAAAAGGTGACAAATTACTTGAACAAATGGGAATGGTGTTTTTCCAGAATCTATTATCGGTAATTTGTTTGTCAATGCAATTAAAAATTGTTCGTCACAACTAAATGAACCATTTTATTATGCCAATACTTTTGAAACGCTAACATCTGATCGATCGATATTGTTTTGTAATGATTTTACTCTATATATAGACACAATGCAGTCTTTGTTAATAAACTATATTAATTGTATTTACATAAATAATGATCAAAGTACTACCGTAACACTTTCTATGATCCGTTAATCTCATAGGTATTAACATTTATTTATTTATTTATTTATTTATTTATTTATCAACCATCGTTGATTAATAAGCTATTTCTAAATCACAAAAGATACCGATATAATATTTATAATTCGTGAATAGCGTTAAGAGTTAATAGTATATTGTTCATGCACGAAAGAATAAAATGAATTTCATCATTTGATCAAGATTTTGATTTAAGGGACGTAGAAAAATGCTTACATTGAATCGAGTAGAATTCAAGGTGAATTACAATTTATATTTTTCATTCCACGACACGGCACAAACAGACTAATCATGTTAGCAGGATCGTTAAAAAGATTTCTTACAGTCTCAAGTTTCCTCGATTTACTGAGTATCTACTATAAAAGTAATGCCCATGGCCTACTCCCTCTACTCTTAATGTCTATAAAGCTTTTAATTTAAAGCCAACATTTCGTTTACTCGCTCGCATAAAACCGTTTATTGAACGTTAGTAGAGCCATAAGTAAAAGTAGAAATAAAGAGAGGGACTCCTTCTCCTTAACCATACCGGGATCCAACTTTAAAAGCTCCCAAGTAATTTTAAGGATCATGTCTGTCTACTATACAAGAGCGGATTTATTCTCCAGTAACAGCAATTCGTTGTCTCCCGGCATCGCAGCTATGAAAAATTCACACGCCCAAAACAGAGTATCTCGCGAAAAACATCGAAAAGGTGCCGCAGAGACAGTCTGAAACCCGGGCACCCCGGACCTCGTAAAAAGGGTTCGAGATCGAAAAAGAAAACGGCTGGCAAAAGGTTGAAAAAGAAAGGGGAGGCGGGGTATATACGAGGCGGCACTTACGTGGAAGCAGAGGAGACAGATGAGGGCCGGAAGAGTGGCAATCACAGTGACGGTCAGGACACCCGTGTAAAGCGAGGACGTCAGTTTGCCCTCGTATCTGTCGCGCAGCTTCTGCAGCTCCTCGTCGCCGCCGCCATTGCCGCCGCCATCGTCCGCGGACTCGTCGTTGGCACGCTCTGTCGACAAAAATCGAATGAAAAATTAATATTCATTTGCATCGTCATGTGTGCTATTATTATACTACATTGATTAGCAATGGCAATTTTATAAATGATAGTTAGCCCTTTTTGAAAAAAATAATCGGGCTGCGAAACATTTGTTCTTCTCATTAAAGAGACCTTACTTTTTTGCGTAGATTATATACTATTAGAAATGTGTAATGGCAATCTTTTATCTTAATAAACATAGGATGCCCTGTCCGAAATTCATATATTTGTGACGATTAAAATCTAATCTGAGCTCTAACATCATCATATTCAAATTGTATATGATACATGAAATAATTGTGCTAAGATAACATTGAGCAAAGAACGTTTTTCTGCTAATTTTCTATGGCAATAACGTCGTCGACATGACAAATAGAAAAACTCAATCTGAATCCGATAATATAGCAAGATGCCGAATAGTTGTTACGTGTCACTATAGCTCTGGTCTAATTACACAGGACCATCTTTCCTCGGTCATAAGTTCCGCACACACTTCTACCAAATATATCATCATCTAATTCTATCCCAGTGCTTTTGCGTACAGGACCAAATCATCCATTGTTTCCCTCTCGACAAACATTACGTGAGCGGCGCAATACACGCTTGAAGATGACGTACCAATCGTTCTAAGCCGGATGTGCACTTTAACCGTGCAATTCGAGTCGCCACACTCTTTACGCTGGAAGATATTCACAGTTTCGGATTTGAGTGTTATACGCGGCAATCGTATAGGAATGTCGAGCACCGTGAAAGTCCACAGCGTGAGATTGGATTGATTTTTTATTAGGCTCAAATGTGAGCGTTGGAACGTAAGAGAGCCCGCGAAATCGTTGATATATTTAGCTCGGGACGGCGGCATTCGAGTCGACTTTGATGAAATATGGGTTTTCATAGCCCACACGCGCATGTTGTCTTGCATATATATATATGTATTTCTTGTTCTCTTCGGTTTCATTCGGAGAAATAAAAATATTGTATTCGATATATTTATTTCTTTTGATTCTTTTATCAATGTACTCTCGATTGCGGTTTCTCTTTTTCAAATTATTTTAGTCACACATATGTATAAATAAGTTCTGTATATAGAAATTTTAAATCGAACGTATTCAAGAATTATTATTATAATATAAGAAACAGATTCCTTGAAAATGTAATTAAAATTTCAACGAGAGAGATCCATTGTTTTCCATTTTACTCCAATCTAATTTATCTAAATTTTATTCTTGTACATGACAGCAATGCATTGAAATGGTGATTTAAATGAAAAGAGAATTGCCACCAATGATAAAGCAGCTGCGAAGAAGCAATTTCGTTCCTCGAAATCAGTTTTTGCTATCTCGACAACGACGTCACTCGATATATAATGAGTATCGAATTTTTGTAGAGCGTAAAGTGCCATACTAAGTGTCCATCTCGCACATTTTACTAGTCGTTGATGGCTTTTAAGGTAACTCGTCGCTCTCAAACTACTCTCTAACGTACGCAAGCTAGGCTCGCGTTTTTAAACGAACGATTTTTGCAAAATTATATAAAAAAGACTGATATACGCAAACTGTAAGAATATAAGTAAAACTTCGGTCGGTAAAACTAACATTACTATAGATCTTTAAAATTTAAAGCGCCAAGTAAATTTACCAACGATAAAGATTATGCATGATGCAACAGAAGTGGAGTAAAAAGGGATTACGCGTTCATTACCAAGGTTCATGCATTAGATTACTGAAAATTTGATTAATATAGATTCGCGTCGTCAGTGTCGTCGGGCATCGTCGTGGCGTGAAAATTCTCAGTCACAGGCAACAAAAGCCGGGAACAATTGCCGGGAATGAAAAATGGGATGCGCTAAACCATATAGAGCAACGCTTCTATTATTAATTTCCAACCGTATAGGCGTACATTTAATGTACATAAGGCGAGTCGTTGTACGGCAAAGGAAGTCGGAGTATTTACAGTGGATATAAAGCCGGAAAGAGACCGGACGTTATCGAGATCAGTATAGAAAAGGGGCGCGCGTGTGGCTCGAGCAGCGATTTTTTTTATCTCGGCTTATCGTCGAGGAAAATCTATGTGCTGATTCTCGCACTTTCTTGAACTTTACGGCTCAAGGATTTGAATTTCGTTGGTGTCCTTTTATTTTCATTCTTTATCAATTTACGAAGTTCGGTATTTTTTCAAATGAAAACAATTCGTTCTACATAAATGAATAATAATCCCCTCAGATTTAGCGATGTTTTTATTCCAATATTAAGAAGTCTGCTTTTTATTACTCAAATTTAGTTTTGACTGGAAAAACATAGAATTTAAATTAAGAAGAGATCTTTCGGCATGAAAAATGTTTTAGTATGAATACTTGGAACAAACGTTTTGTTTGTTCGTTACACGACTAATTTTGCTTTTAAAGTCTTTTGAGGTTTCTCTATCATACAAAGTTTCAGTATAACAATCATGAATAAGTAATCATACTAAATTGCTCATAATGATTAAATTATCTTCTTCGTAGGGGAGCGTATACAATCAATCAAAGGTGATGAATATTTATTACATACAGTGCATGTACCGAGCTGGAAAGGTCGCAACATTTTAACATAAATTAATAATTCAATATAATTATTATTACTAATTAGAAATTTCCATTAAACTCTACAAGTACAACACATACTTTTTATTTATATTACAGTATAATGCTGTCTTTAGACAGAGATTGAAAATTTTACTATAATTTCTTATGCCCCTATACATGCGTTCACGTATTATTAAAGTAAATTATGCATGATGCAATTAATTCTTTTATAACTCACAGTTTATCTAGCACAGGTTAATGCCTCCTACATACATAACCGCATCGACTGTTACAATTTTCCATATTTTCATAGACCGCAGCTCGAAAGAAACTAAATCGCGAAACCCTTCAAAATTAATTACGCCCTATAAAATTCTTAATTCGCAGTGCCAGCGCAGCAAGACCCAAAGTCGGACTTACAACCGCGTTCCCCACTTCTGTATTTGTTATATAAAGTTGTGTAAGTTTACTTTTCATTTGAATTCTTGGTGTACTCACCGTCAACGCGAATTGCCCCGACCGACGTGAATCGGCATTCAAATCTAGACCACACACATGCACGTGGTATATCTAATATGCATTTGGTGTACATATACAGTCATATCTTGCGCGCGTTAAACTTGAATGCCAATTCTTGTACTTCGAGAGGGTTCACGTTAATGGTGTGAGCTGCGCACGTGGTATTGTAAAGTTTTATTACAATTGTTTTAATGTAATTAATTCAGTTTAAAGCTAATCTTAATTGAAGCGACGAATTTGTTTGAGTGGCGTAAAAAAGAGAGCGAAAATTGTGTATCTCGCGAAAGTGTAATATGCACTCGGCAGCTTTACAGTATAAGTTCGTTGGAGCGCTTGAATAATGTATCTTTCTTGCGCTTTACTTCTAAAACGTCCACAAAGCGTTGTAACTTTAATTAGCCGTTTATTCTCGAAATGGGTTGAAGCGTTTCTTATTTCACATTGAATGAAACGCGAAGCATTTGTTGCACGAGGATGACTATTGGAACAATGGAAAAGATAAATTTGGCAATAAATTGTACGAGAGCCAATCTGTAAAGGTGCGCAGGTGTGCAGCAGTGCGCCGCAAGATTAATTCGTATGACAAGGCAACGCTGCGCTCGCTTGATATTTCTCAAATCTTTTTTAATGCTCCGATGTATAAGCAGTGGTTTTTCGTTGTCGAACGAGACTCATTTATTTACAACTGGAACTGTGCGCATCTATTGTGTAAAGAGTTCTTTGTCCAAAAAAAAAGGAATATTATGTTTTGTATACACCTTATATAGCGCCGAGCGAGTAAGAATCTTTCGCATTTCTTTGGAGAATTACGCAAATGCAGTGAATGGAGAGATTTTGAATGACAAAGGACGAACTGAGTCGTTTATATGCCTTCTAGGAAAATGTACTTTTAAGAATCGCATTTCAGCGCTCACCAATAAGATATGGCGCTGAATGCATACGCGCCATGAATTCGTTATTTTTCAATTGAATTTCAGTTGTTATTTTGCGTATCAAGATATATAATCATAAATTTATGAACAATTATGTTTGAATCGCATTTTTGTCCACAGCGAGTTTAATCGATATCGAAGGCGAAGCGAAAAAAATTTTATGTGCTAAGTTTATAGGAGTTGACTTATATATTGATTAACTAACACCACCTAGAAACTTGAGCTGTTATAGTTTCCGTGAATACTACTTTTCTTAGTCGTTTACAGTTGTAACCATTCGGATGAATCATTAATGATAAATCTTTCAGATTGTGTTCTAAAGTGTTCCAGATGATAGAACTAAATGTACAATTAATTTGAAACTTCAACTATTAGACACATTATTTTGATTAATTACTGAAACTGTGATCACTGTATACCAACGTCACTTTACCAACTACAAATTCTATATACTAAACACGTAAGTATTTACAGGAGCGCATATATATAATCGAGGGAACTAAACGGAAATCAACTGTACACGTATGCACATCTTAGTAGAGCGGAACTCTGCCGTTGATTGGGACCATCATCAGCAGCAGCAACACTGACTGCATGCGCCTTATACCTTACAAACTTACGCGTGTTCTCGCTCCTTTACCTCGTTTCGCTTTCACTCCCTATCTCCATAACCCAGTACCTCATTGTTTTCGCCCTCTTCGACCTTCTTTCATGCGAATCGTACCAACTGCAGCTGTCTAACATTTATCAATTTTCATACAACTTTTGTCCTGGGCGTGTTATTCTTCGGTATGCACACGAAGAAGATTTTAAGTGTCAGCGGAATGGATGTACGATGATATTTTGGGCTAACTTTAGTTTCAAGCCGAGCAATAGTGTTTGCTCTGATACTTTAGCTTTAATCGGGGTATACAGTATGTACACTTAAACGGTGCATTACAATTGAAATGGAGGGATGGTTTTAAACCGAGTTTATAATGATGAATAAATTAAAACGAGTAAACGGGAGAAATTAATCGGTTATTCCTTAAAGCTGCCAAGGACTCGTCAATTATAATAAAACGAAGAAGGATGCACAGCGATTCGCTTGCAAATTAAATGGATTATGCAGTTGAAGTGTAACGCGTGATAATAAGCAATATTTATATTAAGAGATTCTCTCCGCTAATTAACTTGTTCCAAGCACTTTTTCATTCTGACTTTGTGTTATCGATTATTGGATCTGTTGAATAAACAACGTGTGTAACAAGTATATTTACTTAAATATTCCTAATCGAACCCTTTATTCGAAACGACTAAATCTTTGGTCAATAATTAAAATCTCATTTAATCGAAGTAATAGCATACATTTGAATTTGATTGTCTGCTAATGTGTGACCGGTAGGTAACTCGAAACCGCTCCGGTGTCTCCCTTGAAAGCTCCTCTAAGGAGATACATTATTGAATTATACATAGTACGACGGTTAGCCGACGCAATTATGTCAAATACCCCCTAAATTCACTCGGACCAAAATCCACTCCGCAATCAGTGCAATAATCCCAGAAACTCGATCTGCCTTCTTTTCTCATATATACTCACCAACCGATCTCCGCATAACGATAAAAAAAATTAGTATATACAACCGGAATCAGTTCGAATTTAGACTGCGCAGCCCTGCCGATACTACCCTCCATTATTCAATCGATAAGCATATTACGAGCAACAGACAAATCGAATCAATCAATCTTTCTTGGTCGCGACGACGACGATGGCAGCACCGTTCGCCACTCTATACTTGTTAGCTGTGTCGCTAAGGAGGCGTGTATACGAGCATATAACGTTTTGCTCGGGTATATACCCGGCAACTTATACTTGCCCCTACTAAGTGAATTCGCCCCCACACTATATATATGTGTGTGTGTATATATAAATATATATGATATGCGCGTGAGGTGGAGACACGAGTTAACTCTCTGACTAGTCGCAGCGATTCTCGCGAACTAGTTTCTTCGATACTTCGAATGGAGTTATCAGTCGTCTGTTGATTTTCGCGTATATACATACGGACGCTCAATGGAACTTGGCTCCCGAGCTCTGTATATATATATATATATATGTAGTGAAGCTGCTGCTGCACGCGCGTGACAACGTCTATTTTCCATTGATACTCGTGCAGCTATCTTTCTCTATGGGCTTCTATACGCGCGGGCCTGACCTAATTTAACCCCTGAATGCGATGCGTGATGATTCCGAGCGCGAATTTGTATGCTCGCGTTTGCATTACTGGGATGATTCGGTGTGAAAAGTAGTGTTCAATCCCTCGTCAATACATTGTCGATCACATATTTTGCTATTATATTAGTTCCAGTTTGAGGGTATAATATGGTTGGTGAGATTTTCTCTTTTTCTGAATTCGCCGATTATTTAAAACATTGGAGATCTATTAGCGATTCCAACGATTTTTTTCCGAAACGTTAAATATACCGTCGTATAGCTGCTAGGACTCGTTTCGTAGAACTATAATTTCGTCACCAAAGTCAATTGCAAAAATAAATATATCATCGCGGCTGGGTGGATCCGTATTACATAAAGGGAAGCGGATATATTTTCGATAGAGAATGAAGTGAAAGAGGGGAAATCTGGCATTCCCCAATGTTTTGTATTAAACGCGTCTCTCAAGAAGAGGTAAGCTTATCTTGTGTCTTTTGGCCAGGGTCCAAACAACCAGCTGACACTCATAAATCTCTCAGCAACTTCTGATGAACAGAGCGGCAGTGTATAGGTGTTTAGGGAAAAGTGCGCCGGCGCTTTGAGTGCAGCCTTTGCAATCTTTGAAATTTGAAAATCTGCTCGTGTCGCATTTTGGGTATCGACGATTGTTGCTTATTAAAAATCGATGGATTGGCTGGTGATTTATAAGAATTTCTTCATTTCGATGCGATATCGTCTGGTGATATTAGCAATTAGAATATATACGAGAATCGTGTATTAAGTGACTATTTTAAATATTATGATCTATTAATGCTTATGTACATTCTCGTATACAAATAGTAAAGTAAATCCTAATGAAATATGTTTTATGTTTCTTGTCAAGATGAAATAAATCTAAATTTAACGACCAGTACATGTATTACTATTACGCACTGCACCTTTTCATCATCAAGAGTATAGTTAATCCAGTTGACAATCACAAAGATTTATGCATAATTAAAATGTGTAGAGATAGGTATGTTAATCAATTTTGACAAAAAGCATTGTACCGAGAGAAAGATCTAAAAAATTTCGTTACAGAGACTGCACTATAACAAATTTACAATGTAAATGTAAAGCAGTGATTTAGTAGCAAATACATATTTGCATATTAAAAAATCCTACTCCTATGTCAAAAACGAATTTCTACTTTTACATTTATTTTACATTATTAGAACACACAATTTAGGCTTTAATATGTCTACCTACGAAAAAAAAAAGAATACGCCCTGAAGGCAGAAATCAAATTAGACCTGTAATATAGGCATGAGAAGCATAAATTTTGTCCTGCGAATAATTTATTCCAGTTCGAGTTTATATTTCCGACGCAAATTATAGAAAAGCGTTAGAAAACGATGTTATACTATGCTAATTTCAAAGCCTTTTCCAAGTGGAAATATTAACTGAGAAATTATAAAGTATTGCATAAAGTGCCTATCCTCCAATATAATAACATTATCAATAACAATGTTAACCTTTTTAAAAGCTTCTTCTAAAATCTCATTCCGAGTAATACCGTTTAGAAAATCTATTTATAAAAATATTTCTATTTTCTGCATATAGTTACATTGTAAATAGAAAAATTCTTTAAATTTCAGCTTAAAGTAAAACAATCATATTAAAGAGAACTTTCCGTTGCGTCACGGGCCATCCTCTTTAACGAATCCGACTATCTGCACTTTGTTCGTACATAATTTCTCAAAAATACGATATACTTCCGCTAACAAAAATTAACTTTGATATCTCGCATCACTCATTAACCCATTAACGACCAAGACCCCGAATTTTCAACATCTTTTTCAAGGCTTTTTTTCAACTAAAAAAAAGGTTTGACTACATTTTAAAATGATCATATCCGACGTATTTTGAGCTTTTCTTTCGAATGGTGATACCGATTTTTTGTTAAAATACTCCTGCAAAAAATATGGCGTGTTTTTCACGAAAAAATGTTAAAAAATTTGGATATTTTCAACTTTATGAATTTTTTCGTAAGGAAAATGCAATGAAAATAATTCAAAATACTGCAAAAAAGTTCAATCGATGTTCAAATAATACGGGAAATTTTTTTTCATGATTCTAAAATATTTTTAACCTCTTCAAAGTGGCCATATTTCGCCAAAATCCGAAAAAACTCAAAATTTAATAAGCAATTTTTTAGACAACTTCTTAGAGGGCTCGTTTACAGCTAAAAAGAAGGTTTTGAAAAATTTCGGAAAGATCTTATCCGGCGCATTTTGACCTGGCCTTTCGAATGGTCAAACTTATTTTTTGCTAAAACTCTCTTGAAAAAAAATATGGCGTGTTTTTCACGAAAAAAATGAAAACATTTAGAAATTTTCTACTATTATATAAAAAATTTAGAAGTTTTAAAGATATTTTAGAATCATGAAAAAAATTTTCTCTTAATATTTGAACATCGATTGCACTTTTTTGCAGTATTTTGAATTATTGTCATTGGCATTTTCCTTGTAAAAAAAAATCCATAAAGTTGAAAATTTCAAAATTTTTTATCTTTTTTTCGTGAAAAACAAGCCATATTTTTTGCAGGAGTATTTTACTCGGAATACGTCGGATATGATCTTTTTCAAATTTTTTCAAACCTTTTTTTAGTTGAAAAGAAGCCTTGAAAAAGTTGTTGAAAATTCGGTGTCTTGGTCTTTAATGGGTTAAGGACTTAAGTACACGCTATCTCAAATCCCAACACACTCCAGTTCGTGAGCTATTCCATAACATAAAACTCCTTCTCAAAATCCCGACAAGGTATAAACCATACATCCGACGCACCGACGCAAGAGCTCGTTTGCGTAAATTTTAAGCGCATCGACGCGCGAGACAAAACAGAGCGCGAGATATAAAACTTTAGAGCCATTGCGCGAGTCGGTTTACCACGTCCATTCGCTTATAGCCGACACCCACACACCAATCGCTATCACTGCGTGGCTTTTGTCGTGGCTCCACTCGTTATATGCCCGCCGCGCTTTTAAGATCGGGGAATTATCGCTGTGAACTGATTATGCGGATCCTCTGTGCACCACCACCGCCAGCGCCGCGCGTCGTAAAGAGCGATTCGTGTGCGGGACACTCGCGCAGCGAATCATCATTTTATTACTGCCACGTGATCTGATTCGTTTGGATTTTCGTTTCGGCTAATGATGATGTCGCGAATGAAAACGTCTTACGAGATGCAGTGATTTACTTAATCAAGAGTTACAACTATTACTTACGAAGATGCAATTTTAGATTAGAAATTGGCTTTTAACCTCGGGTTATACGTCTTATATCAAACTCGCGATGGCCCCAACAAAATATTAACTTCTCCCAGTAATCGTATATAACTCTAACAAATAAACGTCGTCGCCCTCGAAAACAGTCCGCGTATATATATAGTAGACATAAATATCGGTGTTAATTACCGATCGAACCGTATAATACACCATACGATCGTATAACACATGTTCGGCTCTTTAAACCGAAACAAATCAATTTGCGTGCAGGACGGGGGATAATTATATGACTCGTCGATGTCGTGGCTTGTTTATGCGCCGCGGCTAAACCAATTAGCGCTTGCAAGGGGGCTTTACCCGAGCTAATGCCACTTTGCGCTCGAAGAGCCATTATGCGAAAATGTACAGCGACCGAAAGTTTTGCGAGCTCGCGCAGTCCGGATATACGTAACATAATGTTGGACGAGTGCGTTTACCTTCATTTACAAAACAGCTGTTCTCGCGAGCAGCTGTTTTGTAAACGTTCATATTGCCATACACGCGGGACGAAAATGCGAGAGTATATCGAGTTTTTTATATAAGGGCTAATGTAGATGGGGCTTGTGCGGATGCGTGACGATGAGTTGAGGTTGACTCGTTGCTACTTTTATTTCAATTAAAACTTTGGAAATAGGAATTTTTGCTCTAAATAAGTTTATATACATATCTGATGTTACCGCACTGGAACTTTTTAGATTTAACAATGTGGAATGCGTAAATGTGACAGGAGTAGATTTGCATTTGATTATGTATATAATACATATATTTATAATTTTTCTATTATAAGCTTTAATTCATTGTATTTTCTAGATAACCTATTTGAGTCTGGCCCTCTGGTAAAGTGTGTTAATTCCTATAATTACGTGCAAACGGTTATTACAGACAACACAACATCGCGTGAAGGGCCAATCAAACTATAATACGATTGCGGCACATCGATGAACTTTTGCTTACACACCTCGCCAGTATTCCAGCGGTTGACTGACGCGAATTCACACGTTTATTGGCTCGCCTTTCAATTATTCATATAGGAATTTCGCATATACACTGCACAACAGCTGGGCGAGAAAATGCGATTCTCCTCGTTAACATTCCCGTGGGAGTGCGGAAAAAAACACGCGTCGATTTTGGAGAATCGACGATCGGCGTATACTGGGTTTTAATTGGACGTTTGCATGATTTATCAAAAAATTCCGCGGTGCGAGGAGGCGGAAGTACATGTGTTGCGGTGCTGCGGGACGAGGAGAAAAAGTGTCGTGTACGGTCTAGTATTTGTAAATGAGAAGCGGATCGAGTGATACATAGGGGAGAAGCAATGCGATGCGAGTGTGTGTGTGTATAGTAGATACGTGATTCTCGTTCAGTTACCGGGGATTAGAGTAGTTCTGCAAAACAAGAGTTGCTACGGGAGGATTTGTGTAGCCATTTATTTAATAATCTTTTAAAGGTAGTATTGTACAGACTTAATTTTTCAACGACGAGAACTTTCTGATAAATTATTATGTATTGGTTGTATTTTTTTATAATTAATTATATAATTAACTATATCGATAATTTGTTTGATTCGACGAGACCAATAACAACCATTTCTAATATTGTCAAAGTAACCGAATATATACTCGGCGTTTTGGGTTTAAACAGCGCGCTATGTTCGTCATCGTATACAGTCGTCAATATGCTTGCGAATTTGACGGCTCCATTACCACTGCCGTACCGAGGAGTCCACAGTGGTAGTTTTGACGAAACGCGAAACGCCTTTAAAGTTTTTTCTGGCTTCTCTCCGTCAATTCCACCAACCATAGCCGACGAGGATAGAATATTGCCTGACATATACCTAAACCTCTTTGAAATTTATTTGGAATTCGGAATGACCGATAATTCATTTCTCATACAGCGATAATACTTGTACAACATTGTAAAATATATTTGACGTGTAAAGGATTGCATTTCAATCACCTCGGTAGAAGAATGAAAAGCATTATGTATAGTTAATTATTATTTTACATCAGCGCATTATCTGTTCAATATTATAATCATGTAAAGTAAACAGTATGATTTTGTTAATATTATTTGATTAATATCACGTTGGAATTAATAATGAAAAAAATGTGAAATCGTATACTATTACAATCGCATTAGAGCATTTAAATAATATATAAAAATCGGAAATGGGCTGGAAATGAACCACTCATGAACCGAAGTCGACTCTGGAAGTCGTTTCCCTTCTATTATTATATTAGTTTGTCATTCCACTTTGAAATCTTATAAATATTTTTATTTTATAGATTTTGCTCTTATGGTTAATTACTATATTGGACTAGAAAAATTTAAATTCAATTATATCCGTATAATATAGTTCATTCTAATATTTAATAAATTAATTTTCACATCCATATTTGCTTTATACAAATGTCGAACTGGATCTGTGTTAAAATTTTATAACATTCATAAATGTTGAGTTATAATTCACACGAGTCTTTATTTACAGGTAAAATCTAATGCTGCCCGAATGCATATAATGAAGAACAAAGAAAATTTTCATGATAAAAATATTTTCCTGGAGTATCTAATTATATCCCGCATAACACCAAAATTCCTGGCATAACACTGTAATTGTTCCTTATTTCCATTTACCAAACAGTTTAGCCGCAAATGATTTATAACAAACAAAGTCTTCCCTCTAAAAATAATTAAAGCCCTCGCTATAACTTTTCTCTCGAAAGAAGCAAATCTCCTCTATATTTTCAGCACGATATCTTACGCGTAAAATCTCTATATAACCTACCCGTTGTATTTCTTATTTATATATACAAACGGAAATGCGTCTTTGAACGAAAGAAATAAAAAAACTTTCCACCGAATCAATTCCGCGAGCCATTCCTTCCCCGAGGAAAAACGTACATCTCATATTCACCCAGTCGCCTAATCGTATACGCGCGCCGTTTATTACAAAGCATTTCACGGCGCGTAGTCTCGGAGAGTCTGACGATGTCACGGTGGGGCGAGGCACCACTCGAAATACACGTCAGACATACGCAGCTTTCCCGGTTTTATTTGCAGCGACACGCGCGACCGCGGCTCTATTTATATAAAAAGCTCGCTCCGACACGACAGAAGAGAGTTCACGAGATGTATATATATATGTGTATATGTCGGAACGTAGGGAATCTGTCGCGTCGCGCACACGCAAACTACTGTACGGGCGTCAACGCACATGTGAACTCATCGCGTTTGTCATTCACTATAAGTATACGTAGTCGCGGTTGACGCGCGTGGAATAGAAGAAAATCGCGCATGGGATGTGCAGGCGATTCGAAGCGCGAGGCTTGGCAGTCGTTGGATCTTTTCAAGATTCTGTGTGGGTTCGGTAATTGTCGTTTAAACAAACATTGAATTAATCAAACGTGCAGCCTCTTGTTTTGGTATCCATTATTACACGCGATCTCGTGCTAAATTTTGTTTTATAATAGATGTGTAAATATGCAGAGTTTGCAAAGAGAATTAATGACCCACCAAATGTCTGGTCACTTTTGTATGAAATGCTGTTGTTTTTTATTGTCCCGTTACTTGGAATTCGCATAAACTTTCGATACAATGTCTCTATGTGTATTTGAAATTTTATTCTCTAAAAGATTATTAACGGTATAAACAGTAAATTCTTGCAGAGAACAAGAATATCACCCCTAAGAACCGTTAAGCTCGTTATAAAGTTTATGCGCATAAGCAAAACTTTTCTTTAGTGAAAGTTTCTACATACTTCACGATGAAGTCCTATGAGAGAAAAATTCTCGTACGTATCTTTCGCAATAAAGACACATTTAGATTTTTTTATTTTTACTACACTGATTATTCGTAAAAAGTGAATCGAAGAATTTCCTTCAACGAATTATTTTATTAAAATTTATAAATAGGAACTCGATTGCTATCGAAAAATTTATTGCATAAGATTAGTATAAAATATACGAATAAAATATATACTACTTGAAACAAATCTTTCGTCGTAACTTTGAAATAGACGTTGACAAGCCAATTACGGACATTTCTACAGTCGACTTAACACACGAAGATCGATGAAGAAATTATTCGGGAGCAGTCCTGATGGCTCAGCGGTACACGACGCTTGCCTCCTGATATACAAGGTTGAGCAATATAGTGTTCGCGGATTCGATTCCCGGCTCCAGCGGAATTTTTTCACAAGAAATAACGTCTAATTAGGGGCTGATGGAATTTTATTCGGGACTGCGGGTGGTGGGATTGAAAAGCTCGATGCGTCTATTGCTCCGTCACAAGGTGGCCGAATCGAGAGTATAGATCCGCAACGAAACCTCGTCCACCACCTTAAGGGATTTCGATACACTTATGCTATGCCACCATTCATTCAAGAAGAAGAAATTCAAGTTGAGTCCACAGAACTTGCTCACATGTCTTACACACCATAAAACGGTACATGAGTCAAGCCTTCAAAGGTTGTCACTTTAATTCAATCATTACAATGTGTTTGAAATATTCTAAATATTTTACAGATTTCTATCACAGACGCATTTCTATTGATTCTGATTTCATACGTGTCTGCATCGAGAGACACGTTATACCGGCAACCTTCTTTAGGTCGATTCGATAATAAACAATATAAGGCGAGTAAACAAGCCCGCGAAACGCATCGCCGATCGCTTTCATAATTTTCCATGATTTTTATCGTGGCTCTTCCATTGTAATGTAACCTTTGCTTCTTTCTCTTATATATACTTGCACCGGCTTCCGACCCTCCGCGCTATATAAGTTGCAGCGAAGCGCGCGCCCGCAAGTTGCACTGGAACTTGGCGCCGAGCCAAAGTAAACTATTTTCATGCGTCGCCGGAAATCGTTTTTTTTTCTCCGCACCTTTCGACCATTTTTTCCTTACTGTCTCAATGGTGCGGATATATAAATGAATGTCATATTCTTGAATTAACTATATTCGTACCTTTGATTCAACAATTGCCTTAAACTATAATTTTTTTTCTTTATCAAATTTCAGCTCAACGGCATACAGAAGTGAAAAGAGATTTTACACACTTTATTTTTCAAACGAAAAGACAAAAGACGCTATTTCAAGAACACGCGCGCTTAGCACGAAACCAATTAATTTGTCAGTTCAAAAGAAATTGATCTGCGCAGGCAAGAGTTTCGAAAACTTTTAGAATTGAACAAAGAAAGGAGAGCGCAATAGAGGATAGACAGATAGACAGAGAGAGAGAGAGAGAGAGAGACTGAGAGAGAGAGAAAAATATCCAATACTTTATGTTTCGGAATAAAATGTCGACAAAGCACATAGTGCGGCACTATGCTTTATTTCGTTGGACTTCCAATTACGAATTAATTAGACGGGTTCCAGAAGCTCAATCGTGTAGCTATCGCACAAAGGGTAAAGCCAGATACAATGGTATCTGCGAAGAAGTGGAGATGCACTGACCATGATTAATGTGTTTTTAATTAATCCATGAGCTCGCGGCCTTGAAAGCTCGCCGTATCACTCAAACAGTGAAAAAAAGTTGCTTATTTCCCCGTGTGATATACATTAATCTGGGGTATCAAGAGCTCATAAACCAGATAGCTTTATTTTTCATCTTCGAGATTCGATTAGCACTGCGTCCACAATTATTTACATTATAAACTAGTATCAACTAAAACATATTCAATAATTATACTTAGCACTTAATCTTTGACGAAACGATCAATCGTAGAGAGACGTCGTTTTCCATTTTCCAATTTCTGGATAATAGAGTCGCGGCGTTCCGAAGCCCGATTCTCCACACATTCTCTTTTCAAAAGCTCGAATCCGGGGGAAGGGAAATCCGACAGCTAAAGACATGAGAGCGAATCTTTTACGAACCTGCGGGGCGAGATTTCCTTTTTCATTTTCCGGAACGTCTGTTCATTAGTGAAAGTCCGCTCGACCGTGTGTTTGCGAGCGAGATATGATAAAAAGGAATTTAAAATTTTCGACTACTATAGCGATCTTTTATTTAATGCATTGGGGCGCCCCCCGCGGGGATCCCCCTGCATTTCCCGTTATAATACTTTGTATTCCTCGACGAGGAGGGTAAACATCGTTTGTACAAACGATGCGAATAAGAAGCGAACGATTAACGAAAGGCTGGTTGCGAGAGAGCTTAAGTTTCTTGCGAGCTGTAATTCAATTTTTTTTTTACACGCCCAGGCGCTCGACTCGGTAACTACTTGGCCGCAACGAGGAATTATTGTGTATAAGATTCTCTGCCCGACGCGTTTGCGTCGCTAACTTTCTGAGCTATGATCCGCGATATCATAGCAATTATTATGATGTAGCTCGGGCCGGAAGTATGCGTTTATAAAAACACGATTTGCGGATGATCAATTACTATTACAGATTTATTTATTTCGTTCTTGATTGTAATCGACATATTTGTACACTTTGATAAACAAGCGTTTGATCAGTAAAATTAATAATTCAAATTTAAAAGTTCCAAAGTATCGAAATCCATTTGTGCATTATGAGGAAAATCGTATCCCTGAAATCTTGTGTAAGTATATTCTTTATTTTGTTTATTTTGTCTAGAATATCTCATAAAAGATAGCTAGTCAGGGTCACCGTGTATGTGTGATTATTTTTATCAACTTTGTAGATTAGGATTACTTTTCAATATTGCAATTTATATGATTGCAAATTTATATGATAATGTATTCCAATTTCTAATGGCCAATTTAAACTAAAGAAACTTGTGAAATCAATTCAGAAATTGTCAAGTATTCTTTTTCTTAATTTTGCATATTCAAATAAAGTTTCCAATTTATAATAGTCAATTTAAACTAAAGAAAGTTGTGAAATCAATTCAGAAATTATCTAGTACCATTTTTCTTAATTTTCTCAATAAGTTATTCTTATCAGTTACTAACGCGATAATTCATTTCTATAATATTTGCAATATTTAGATATAGATATTGGAGTTGAAAATAGAAGCGAACTTGAGGTCAGGAAATCGAATATAAATAATTTAAACAGTTGAATTTATATTTTAAAGTTATGAATCCACATTACTTTTTAATGACAATTCTATAATGGGACTTGTTAAAAATAAATCTTTTATAAAATTTTTATTACCCATTTAAAAACATGTACAAGATATAATAATAAAAATATTCTTTTATCACACTAGAATACTTTACTGAAGTATTTATCTTATAGTAAAACTGAGTGACTGTGCGTCAGTGAATATTTGTTACGCTTGAAAGGCTGTCAGAATTCTAAAATAAAAAGTTTCTTCAAAATGTGCATTGTATAGCATTTGAAAGAAATTTAGAATTTTCACTAATCTTATTTCAAAAATATTATTAATTTAAAATATTAAAAAGTGTAGTTTGGTTTTAATTATGGTTTGGAAATATCTCTCACAAATGTTATAGAAGAATCGAATAACAAACAGTGCGTTATAAAAAACTTTATTATTGATTTGTGCGTCGGTCAAACCTTTATAATAACAATTTATCCTTTTATTGAAAATGTTAAAAAACATTTAAAAAATCAACGAACCAATTATAGTTATGAATAAAGAAATGATAAACTCAGTTTTAATAACATTTCTAACAAAAAGAATTTATCTGCAACGTTATATATAGAATTTATTTTTTACAAAAAAAAATCACTGCAATTACAGGTATATATAATAGTAACAACCATAAAAAGCACGATGCAAATTTATTTCAATGGGATAAAGTATGTCCAATGATACTTTAAAAAGAATATTATAGTTGTAGAACGTTTACCGGTACGCATATAAAAGTCAATATAGTGTAACGTAGTACCTCGACCACACGCGTATCATACGCGTAAGTTATGAACTCCATATATTCTGCTTTAAAGAACGTTTAATTTTTTTTACACAACCAAAGCTACTTTATACCGCTGCACCTCATTCGGTAAACTACATCTGAACTGGCACAACAACAAGCAAGAATTTCGGCCATAAAATATGCTATGTACTTATATCCCGTAAGATCGCCTCGATATCATCGAGCGGTCTAAAGTAAGAGTTGGCTGCGACCTCATACGCGATATCGCGAAAGTCGCTCGATATCATCGAGCGGTATCCAGGGGGATATCGTTGTCTATGGGCGAAGGTCGGGGCTGAGCGAAAATTCGTCACCGATTCGCTTGTACCAGCGCCGATTATCCGGCCACTGCTTGCGCCGCTAAAGCATAATTGACGTTCGCCTCCAGCTGAGGTCAAGCTCAATTGGACCCGACAACGCGTTTATCGCGTAGCAGTTTCGTTTCATTAGCCGCCAGCCGCTACGAGTCTTCCTTTCCTTCTGATAAGCTTAAAATTTGAATTTCTGACGTATTTTATGTTCCTTTGATTTTCAAGTTAATCGGTATTAAATGCAGGTTCAAAGTTTGACTTATGCGAATCTTTGCTTGAGATCGGTTGATTTGGACAATGAAAATGATGATTTTTTTTGCAGATGCTGTGGATTTGATGCAACTCGACTGATTAAAAGACTATCGCTCCAATATATCATCATTGCAGTTCCACGAATAGACACTTTGTTCCATCGATATTATCGTCCTTATATTTGTGTTTTGTTATTGCTTCGACCTTCGTTTTTTTGGATGTCTGAGTATTTCGTGTATAAAAGGAATGGTGCGCATGTGTATATACAGTAAACTTTATTAAGACGAGCAACTTTTTTTGTCTTTATTACTGTTATATTGGCTGGTGCGGACGATTGTGTTACGTGCAGTGGGATGATTTTGTGAACGGAAGAATTTATAGCTTGATTGACGATAGAGGCGCTTCAATTGCGGTCCTTACGGAATTGATGATACAGCGCTTTTATTCAAATTCTTATACGCAATTTTAATACATCGACGTTGATAATTTTTGTTAGTCAGAAATATCTTTTTTTTTTGGTTAACGGCTTCGTGCAATAAAATTGAAATATGATGGAATCAATGACAAAAAATGTGCAGGTAACTTTAATAAAACAAAGCTGTAATGATTTTTAGATATTGTTCCAAAATGATCGTTCATAATAAATGGATCTCAATTTCAGATAAATTGAATAACCTGTTGAACATAAATTACGTATCTCGAAAATGGAAACTGGAGGCTGATATTTTCTTTTACAACGCTGTATCGATTTTAATTCCATTAAGATTATTATTTCACAATATTTTCCTGAAATATTGCTTTCTCTATACTTTACAAGAATTTTATCAATAACGAATGATTGTAAGTGAATACATTTTTATGATAAGAAATGAATTTGAGATTGTCTTTGATTTGAAATTTATCGATAGAAATTCTTGAGCGAATGATGCATTAACTTGGTGAAAAATTCTCATGAAAAAGGATATCATGTCAGTTTGCAATTCCGTTTTTTATAACTTAGAGATATTCCACTGCGGCATGAACGAGTGTCACTTCGATCGAAAATTTATAGCTTTTCTTATCCAAATGAAAAAATAAAATTTTTTAAATCTTTCATTTTCTACCGAAGCCATCTGTTTTTAAGCTTTCTTTCCATTTTATTGTCCATTTTATTTTAAAGTATATATACCCTTTTTTCTTGTTTTAATAAGAGGTAATTACATTAAAAGAAATTTATGATGCAGCTATTAGAATTTTTAAACACGCAATTATATCACAAATACAGCGACTGCAATAAAATTTAATATTTTAAAAAAATTAAAAATCCCTTTGAAAGCAAAACCAAAAGTATCGGTGTAATTAGAACATGGCCTGTTGCAATCGACTTTTTAAATACCAGTCGTTTTACCAAAATAATTATCCTTTTGAAATAATCCCAAAGGCTATTACGGATAGCTCGCGATCCTGTTTGAAATTTTCCGCAATTATGAAATGGAAGGTCAAAGCATCATTTTAATCACACTTTCTTTGATAAATATTTTCACGTTTAAAGATTCGTAGAATCAGAGTTCATTGGATACATTATTTAAAGTTGAAAAAGCCAGCTAAAATCCTTTGAGGACTTTTCACGCTAAAACACGCGCAAACTGAGATTCCATCTTCCCCCTTTTCTAAAACAGTTATTGGAATTCACGTAGACGTGTACACAGGCCAGAAGCAATAATGATACGATAAAATCCTTCAGTTTATGCCAGATATTCAATATATTGTTTTCCATAAAAATTCATGTCACCCCAAATTCAGATATCGCGCGAATTCTTTAGCATTCCGTAATAGCGTCTGTTTAGCAGAAGCGTGGCCTCGTAAAACCACATAGATATATATTCACGGTGGTACACGCCGCTTTGCAATCTCCCCCGTGCAGCAAACTCCCAGTAAACAAAGGATGCTCGTAAAACTCGCTCTCGTCAGAAGCATGGAAAAAAGTCAGAAATAATTCTGTTGCAGGACGAGTCAAAAATCTCCAAAGAGTCGGGCAACAAGCGAGAAATAGAAAGAGAGAAAGAGAGAGAGAGAGAGATATAGGCGCGAAATCAATTTCCACAGCTGTAAATCAATCGTGGCTGTTACATTTGTTTCTCCGTCTCTCCCTCTTTAACAACCTCGTTTTCTTCTCATCCCTTTTCAAGCGGTGCGGTGCCTCTCCCACCCGTAATACTTCATTATACGCGCGATCGTTATTGTATTACACGTAGCGCGTGATGAGAGACGCGTGTCCGCATTGATTCTTTCGGTACACATCGCGTATACAGGCTGTGTGTGTGTGTAAGCGTTCCCGTCACGAATACGTTGGGATCGAAGCTGCTCCTGTGAGGATAATGAAAATCGCGTTTGGTGGATCGTTATTCCTGTCTTTAGGGGACTATGGGTCCCTAGCATTTTCTCGCTGAGCATTTTTCATGCGTCTTCTCATTTGTTGTGGTCGTGTCGGATGAGAAAAGTTGAAAAATACTCGTTTGGTAGTAATGAAGTTCGGACTAATGATGGTAAGTTATCTCTTTTCGCTAAACTGCTCGCACGCTTAAGTGTGCAGTGCGATTGTTAAATGATTGTTTTAAGAATACAATGGGCGATACGAAACTATGTAGAGAAGATTATGTATACCTAATGTTATACAACCAACCATTTGTTATTGCACGTGCTAAAGCAAGTGTCGTCCCAAAATATCTGCACGCATTTAACAGCCTCAAATAAATATTGGATGGAATTGGAATAGAATATTTCTTATATATTATTTTTAGTTTATGATGAATAATCGATTTTATTATAAAACGCACGTAAATTCGTTTATGGGGGAATAAAAATTCTTTTACACCATTGCACATTTCGTTATTATACAGAGTTTTGAGCGAGTTTAGTTTTTATTTCCGTTTCTAGAATTTTTATAGATTCGCATCAAGCATTTTGTAGTCGTAAATTATTGTCGATGCAATAGTAGTAAATTTTACTCTGAATTCTTATTTTTTTTTTTTTATTAAAAGCAGTTTTCATAATATTATTTTTTTTAATTTTATTCCATTATATATGGCGATATTAATTACTCATTTTATTAGCAAACGAAAAAAATTGTGAGACAAACATTAATTTGTTATTTTATATGTTATTTTAAACGAAAATCTTTATGCAAATCAATTTTATCTAGAGAGAATTAAAAAATTAGTTTTAAGCTATTATTAAATTAGTTTGTGCTATTTTTGTTTACCGTCAAGCCGAAACTAATTTGCATCAAAAGTTTTATTTTCTATAGCTCTGTCAAAGAAAATTTAGTTTTTTGGGATCTTTTTTTAATTCCATCTGGAATCAAGATTTTTTTAAAAGATATTTCTTTGTTAAGAAAATAAGCTCAGAATCCGGTATTCATATATATATTGTTAGTTTCACTATGAATTCCACCAATTTATTTTTTTTTTTCTTTCTGTAGTTTCAAATGAGTATTTAAAATAATATTTTGTTTTGTGATGTAGAAAATAAAGTATGATTATATAAATTAAACTATATTTAGCAACGTCAGCTAAAGACTTTTTGGGTTTCTCATGGATGAAGAGTCAGCAAAGGGTATGACTTATACGTAAACATGTTTATTTCACAAGCTTTTGTCATTTTTATATTGTTAAAAATATTTCTTTATTACTTAACATTTGCTTTATTAAAATTAATTGAAACTGCAAATGAATCCATAATATTTTCAAACAATGTGAATTATGATCATTTACCTATATGTATACAAATACTACACGATTGCTTTAATTGCAAATGTTTTTATATGTTACACAAATTTTCAAATTAATGTATTTATTTAAGCAAATTTATTAATGAAATACCATTACATATTTGGTGCTAATTGTTTTTTCACGTGTGTAGAATTACAATTTAGATCATTGTAAGGAAAGAATCAAAAGTGATGAAATAAATTGACAATCGGATTGATACCTACTCCTAAGTCCAGTAACTACATTAGTCATGAGAATCTAATTACAAAATTTTCGGACGCTCACTGTATCAGTAATCAATCAATCTTTCACTAGCGTTTCCTCTTTTTTCATTATCGGAATACAAATTATATCTTAATTTGTATTTTATCAAACAAACAATGCATCTCGCATACAAATTCGTGTAACATAAACCTTTATCTAAGAGAAAAACATTCTTGAAAACATAAAAAAGTCCTACATGAATAAAAAAAAATAAGTTTCTCGTATCAAACTTTGATTTAGAGCCCAACAAGAATCCGCAGATTCGTAAAACTCGATAACTACAGTTAACTATTCCCCAGGAATCGGCAGTAAAAATCATATTTCTAACTGTAAAAAAGAGTCCGACCGGTCGAATCCAATCCTCAGAGCTCCTCGCGTGCCAACTTGTATAAAAGAAAGTATTCCTACATCTTCCCCCTATACCGTTTTTACGCCAATTGCACTACTGACGAGACTTTAATAAAAGCCGAAAGGACGAATTCACGTCGGCTGCTCGGTGGTTTTCATCAACCCCGGAAAATTCGTGTAAGTGTTGAAGAGGAAAATGCGGAAGGAGAAGAGGAGAGTATAGTCGTGCGTTCCTCCCTCTTTGTCTGACAAGCCGGTTTTCCCAGTAAAATATAGCACGCGTATAATGTCATATTTTTCCCCAGTGGGGGATCGTTAATAGAGCGTTTGAAATTTATGTTTCGTACTTTCGCTATATTTAAGCGTGCCTTTTGGACGCTCGACTGAATTCTACAATGCGATAGAATTTCATTTACGCGGCGGACTTTTCACTCGCAGAAATATATACTGATCAATTATATGTGAATTTTTATTATATTAACATAATTATATTATACCTCTATATGTATTGAGAAAACGAACGGACAATTGAAAATTACATGGTCTTCAGCTTGTCATCATTAATTTGTCAATTGGGCGTATATTTTAGGTAAAAATTTATGATAATAAGATATTAAACAAAGGAATTTGTCAGTTTCAAATGGTAGTATATTTATCGTATGTCGTTCCTGTACTTTGATGCATTATTTGACGTTATGTCGAGTAATCGAATATCATTCATTTAATGGTTATAAATTATATTCTGCAGTTTGCAATATAATGCAGTGAGTTTCTTGAGCAAAATAGGCAATCGTCTAAAATAAATTTTGTCTTCTTTATTGGACAAGCAAGTCGAGGTTACGTTGTAATCGTCCGATATTAACGTTGAGTACTTATTCTGCAAGGTTAATAATTCATTTATTCTCTTATAAGTGGTAATTGAAACGATTCGATGCATACGTAATTAGATTTTCGTCGATCAATACTTATTTGATAAATAATATAAAGTGCAGCTAATTATAAAATGAAAACGAAAACTTTAAACAATCGTAAATCTATATCCAGCGTAAGTTTTCCCGCAAAACAAAATTGAGAGATATATTAGCACAAACTGTATAAGATTAATTCAAAATATTTTGAATAGATCATCGCATGCACAAATCAAAAGGTATTCTTGGTATTAAACTCAACAACCTCAATTTAGATTATACCCATCCAGATCGGCAGTGCGAAGATCCTTGAAAATTTCATCGACTCGATCATTGCACAATATACAACACCTATAATGGAATCTGAAGGTTCTAGCTCTACATACACAATACGTATATAGAGTATAGCGCTTGACACGAAATGCCGTTGGAAGATCGACGGAAAAATTGTCAGCTGTCACGTAATACCTCACGAAATTTGCATTTCGCCGTACATATATACAGAATTCCATTTGTAATGTGACTTTCCCCGCACGCATCGCTTACGGCACGCAGCGGAATTTACATTTTTGCCGTCCTGCGCTTTTATTTTGCCCCTTCGGAAAAATCAATACGCGGCAAGTCCTCAAATTTTTAAATGTTAAATTTATCGATTTTTAAATTTTTCAGAGATTCAATCATTCACTTGTATTTTATGGTTTAATTTAAAAAATCAGAGATAATAATGTTTAATACATATTATATATTCACGATTAAAATAAAAATTCCTATTTTTAGCATTGCTCCAAGTTAATCCGTTCGATGAAGAATTGATTGTATCAAACGATAATATATTCAGCAATTCTAAAAATAAGTATTATGTACATGTAAAAATTTTTTCTATATTTTAATCTAGAACTGTGAATGGCAATAAATAAGTTGTTATTTTGTGAACGGTTTAATCATTAATTTCAAAGTCTACATTTTCCACAAATTCGTATATATTTTTAATAATATGCAAATAATAATGATGAACTCAATAATAATTCAATATTTTGCGTATCTACGTGTTTAATAATAATCTTATGCATTATACTTAATTAATTATAATAATTATATTAAATACAGCGAATATTCTTTGGCGCTCCAGATATACTGATATTCATATCGTAATGAAAAGGTAATCGCGAAATTGTTGTTTACGATTTCAATTAATAAAATTACGCGTACGCTGGAATTCAAAATTTTGTTTATGCAACGCCTGACAAATTATATTCATATTATTTAAACGATTATTATACAATATTTATATATAATATTATGTTAGTATTACATAAGTATATTTTGCATTGATTAGTATTCTATGAAATGTTAAATAAAAGATTTGAAATCTTCGATACCTAAACTGACGTACATTGTCTACCGTAATTTTATTCGATAAAAACGTCCATCAAAATCATTAGTCAGTGAAGCGGTATGACGTGATAGATCAGAGTATACAAATCACTCCGCGAACTTTGTAGTATCACGATTTGGAGCACGAATAAGAGGGGCTTCGAATGATATGATGGTATTTAGCTCTATTACTTTAAGGGTGAGCTGCCCGATTTCGTGGCTTTAAATATACTTCGGAAATAACCTATCCAAAGCAGATATTGCCTAAAACGAGGCAGAAAATTCTTCATGTCGATAAACTAAAATTATAAATGTTAAAAACTGTTTGAATTCGTTATGCGTGCGTAGGAATACAATAGTATTCAGTGTGACGCTCGGCGAGTTTATGGAGAAGGCCTGAAAATACAAAAATCAATTTCTCATAATCTTTTTCACAACAGAATGAAGCTGATGTAACCCGATGCCCCAATGATACCGAATGCGTATGCCAATTCAACACGAATTCATGCGATCAGATAAAAAGTTTCGCTTCACCGTTCTAGGACTTGTCGGGAAGTCGTGAAGATGCAAAGTTCTATAGAATGGCGTCTCTATCGTTAACACTGTGCTCGATATCTGGGAACTAGATACTAACCGATGAGGTAAAAGTATTTATGTCTTTTGTATTATTTAAGTAAAATAATAAATATAAATGAATGTAAATTTACTTATGATTAGCAAAATTATATGAATTTGTAAAATACAAAATTAATATAAATACAAAAAATAATTACAAACAAACTGGTAACATTTGTATGAAATTATGATTATTGATACTAGGAATAAATAAGAGTTGATTACATTTAGAAAAATATAAAGTAGATCAATTTTTAAGAAACAAGAAAATGCTGAGCTTTTGTTTTCAACTTGGATTATTTCTAAAATCACTTTGCAAGAAGACTCGTTGTCAAGGAACAGCCATCTCGAAAACCAAAAATCTTTTTCCTGTTTAAAATTTCTCGAATCCGTACTCGCAGCAAACAAAATTACTCAACCATCAGTTTTGTACAAGGATCCAAACCGGAAAAAGGTATGGAGAAATCACACTCGCGAGAAAGCGTTCATTTCCATTCAGTCATGCGCGAAGAAAAATCTATGCGAAGTATGGAATGGTGGAAAAAAACTTTCTCCCTTCGAATAAGAAAATATATCGGAACTTCCCTCACGGCTGGGCGATAACGAAAGAAACGACCCTCAAGGGGTTGTATGCGTGTGTGTGTGTGTGTGTGTGTGTGGGAGCAAAATAACGCGCGGCTGAAACAAATCGCGGCCGAAAAATAAACTTGGCCTCACCCCCTCGTCGTTTTTCCGGTCCGCGTGTAATCATGTATACGCTCCGCGATAAACTCGTGTGTCCCCTACATCATCGTTTTATTTTTTTATTTCTCCTCCCCCGTATATAATCCATATGCTTCCGTTCTTATCCGATTTTATTTTAATTCGAATTTTCGCGGGGGTGCGGCACTTTGACGCCACGAGGAGATCGCGGACGCGATTACGGGGCTTCCTATAAGCGTCCTGACCCCGTAATCCGGAAATAGCGTCGAGCTGTTATTTGTTTTTCTGATATATGTATATATATATATCAGAAAATTGTGCTCAAGCTCTCTCTCTCTTGACTCTTTAATCGCTGGTGGAGAATAAAATTGTTTTATCGCACTGTCAAGACTATGACGAGCTGATTCGCGCATTACGATCGATGCTTTCGTAAATTAAAAATTTTAAATTTATAACGCAAGCGATTCATCCTTGACTGATGAATGATATAGCGACGGGTTATGCTCCGATCTATGAATTTTATGCGCTATAGGAATGGAATGAAAAGATTTGGTTGATAAGCCAAGACTTTGGTTGTGCAATCCAACGCTTAGCTTCTGACAATCAACATTTTGGATGGCTGAATTTGTTAACATGCTTTGGATGTCACGATCAAAGGGATTTTTTCCCTGCGAAAACACAGTGAATGATGCATAGAGCAAATTTAATCTCGTTACGGGGTGATAAATATCAACACGATGAAAATTCTTGCTAAAATTATATATTACGTATCGGAATTCAAATTGAATTATCCGCACTTGTCGAATGCAATTTATACCTCCGGATATATAACAAGACCTTAAAACCGAAAGTTTGATTAAACCGAGGAGAACATAAAATTTTGAAGAGTCTTTAATTTAGATCGAAATATGCATATAAAAAAGTCTCTATTATTTAGGGTGATGTGGCTAAATCGATCGTCATGGGCAATTTATTTACATATACCTTCCTGATCAGGCTCTTTGAGAACCTATATAGTCAGTTATATACATAGTTTCTATTATTATTGTATATGTCAGTCTCAAACTTTATAAATATATAAGTTCGATTTCCTGCGATATAAAGTTTCAATCAACAGGATAGCCGTTTATATAATACACACATATGCTTATACATACAGGCGCGAAAAGATAGCAATGTTTCAATTCGCGCTCATATCAAATGTTTTCAAACTCCGAGAAAAGCTCGTACCATTCATAACATTTTTCGTAGATGATTAAAACAAATTGTACGACATATAGAACTTTCGTCAACCTTGCAAAGCTAACCGTGTGATAAAAAAAGAGTTGCTATTAAAACTTTTGTCACTCGTCACGCGAGTTTTTTTTAAAAATAAATCCGCCTCTGCAAAAACATCCGTATTTGAGAAAAATGTGCGTACAAACACAAGTTTTCCCGTGTGATAAATCTCAGCATCTAAATTTCGTTTCCTCTGGCATTCGCAACAATTCTCAAAGCGGCATGAAAGAGTCGCGCAAGCTTCGATAGCTAATTTTTAGCTTTCCAAGATCCAAGTGGCTTCGAGTGCAGTCCAAAGAAAATACACGCCTCGGGATTCCATCCCCGTGGCGGCGCTAAATTATCGCACGCGGAAACTTTTAATCAGCCTCTCACCTTCCTCCTCCATCGGCGCGTTGCTTTTAGTCAAAATAAACCCTCCTCCGTGTGTATCTCGATCGGCGGCCTCTAAGCAGACTTTTCCTCTATTTCTCTCTCCACCGACACCACCGATTCACTGCGCAAACACAAACATCGTAATAGTCCTGTGTCGGTACTGCGGCTGCAGCTGCATTATTGTCTATTTATCGAACGTGTCGAGCCTTCCATATACGCGCGCATCACGTACTACACGCAATTAGCATCTTGAATTAGAAATATCATTTTTTTTTAATGCCAAGCCTTTCGAGCGTAGTTTTTGCTACACGGTAAGCGCCGCGAGCGAGGAACTTATTAGATCGGATTAAAGAGTTTTAGCGAAGCATTTTACCTCGTATATAGAGGTTGACTTTTTTTTACTCTGCTATAAGATTTTGCGAAAGTTCGCTTTGCGAGGATCGGAAAGAGATTTATATATTCTTTGGAAAGTGAGAATTAGCATTCACGAGCTAATTATTCTATAATCTCGTATAACGCATACGTTTCTGTAAAGTAGAGTGTAAAGAGCGTACGGAGATCAAAACTTACTGGCGATTTATTTAATTAAATAGCATTAAATTCATTCATGTTGAACACAATTTTTTTTTACTATCTTTAATGTTGAGAACAATAGCTGAGTGGAGAATCTAATTTGTGTTATATGAGCTTAAACTTTTGATATCAAAAGTTTATTGTAATAAGGTTTCACTTTAATTAGTGTCAAGTTTTCAAATTAGTACCTTTACCACCGCTTAAGCTAAGGACTGTCACCCCAAGTTATTTTATGGGGGCTTAAATAATGGTCACTTTTAACTGAATTGAATAAGGAATTAATGTTCTTCATTAATTACAAGATAACTATGCTTTTCGCTATTCCTATTGATCAAAGCATAAGATTCAAATCATCCAAACAAATAAAACTCTGCAGTATGTATTTAGAAACTCGGCAAATTTGAGTATGATTAAAACTTCAATTCCGATAGAACGAATTACTCGTTAAAATTGAAGAGCTATTTTAAGTCGACGAACTTTTCTCTAGACATTTTTACGATATGAATATGAAATATGCAATTGAAGACTATTCCAACTGCTACTTTCTACACTATTTACTATCTATAACTAATCTATGAAAATTTAGTTTTTTAAAGTTGAAGCCATAATATGCTTAGTCATCTACAGCAAAATGTCTAATTTAATGCGCTTAAATAATATTTGATCATATAAGGCTGCCGCCAAAATGCACCAAAGATATTATGCGTAATGTTTTGATGGTGTTTAAATAGAAAAAAACATATAAGCGGAAATGTTTATATAACATATATATTTGCCATATAGTTTGCGAAAATAGTATTTGAAAAATTAAGTTAGTTATTAATGTATAAGTATTAGTTTATTGATTAAAACTTAAAAATTTGATTAAAATGAATACTTTCAGAAACATTATTTGTACTTTCGATCGTGCTTTAAAATATCTAGATTTTACTTGTTAAAACTACAATTTTAAGATTGATTATTTATACTTCTGCAAAATTTCATAATCAAATGTTATTAAAAGAACAGTTATAATTCTTCACTTTGTGTGTAAATGGCACGAGGAACGTATCGCCATTCGTTATGCACATTAGAATATATTAATACACACAATATAAGGAACGTTACGTTGTTTCTAGCGACAGCAAATTTTTAATACGAACCATAATCTTGGCCAGGGATCAAAAATGCTACCTTTAGTTACATTGAAATAGATTTCCAAGCGTTTTACAAGTGATGACACTTAATTAACCTCTTAATTTATCCGAAAAAAAAATGTTTTTTCCCGACGACTGGTCCGCTGACTTTCGTAACCTTTATTTTCAGAATTTCTCGTCGACTACATTCGTATAAATAACTCTATAAAAAAAAATAAAGAAAGAATTGGTGACCTTTTTGTCTGCGTGAAAAACTTTTAGTAGTATTGTCACATCGGACGTAGATGCCTTATAGTAAATTTAATAGTTTCTGGAGAACTTTGAAAATGTCCCACTTGCGCTTTCAAACAGAATTTCAGTTAAATGTTACATCAAAATTCGTACTGAATACTTCATATATACTTCACTCGCAAGTACTTATATAGTTTATATTTTTATTTTAAAAATTACGCTGCAGAACTGAAATCTTTGATCCAATCTAATCGGCCTACAATTTCGTTTCCAATTATCAATTTGTTTCGCACAAAAACAAACATGGCCTTAAACAATTATCGACTACTATAGCCATGTCGATTTCTCCCCGGCAAACGATCCGCTCGAAAAGCTTTGACTCGACCCAAGCAACAGCAGCAACAACAACAGAACCAACTGGAAAACAATTAAAAACAACCATTCGCTCCAATCCTCGTCACATATCCCTCGATTATAACCGAGGCGCGCGCGTCTAAGCGACTGACCGGCTCGTCGCGGCGGCTGCAACTGGTGGCTGCTGTTACTGCACGCGCTGAGCTTCTCTCTCTCTCTCTCTCTCTCTTCCACTGCTCTCCCACCCCGCGACGTTTTTCTCGCCTATAATACACAGCGGGAGACGCGCAGAGTTCCGACGGCGGCGGCGCGCGCGCGCAAACGCACATCACGCACTCGCGTCTCTTCTCCTTTGTGTCTCCTCTCGGCTCTCTCTCTCTCTCGACGTTTTTTCGTCCATAGCACTCCGAACTACTTATAGTATAGAAATATAAATATATAAACGCGCGGCTGGAAATTTATGTCGCGACGCTATTATACACTGATTTTGCGACGCGGTCGAAATGTTTGTTATTGTATTTTGGGAAACGGTATAAGTATATAAGTATATAAGAATTTGTTGGGTATGCGAAACTTCGAGATCGCGGAATATAGTAGCTTTGAAGTTTTATCGAGTGAAGTTTTTTACTGCAGCTGATTCGAGCTTCTATATTAATTTGAATGCTTTTTCGGATAAATTATAATGCCGCGGAATTAGTTTTAATTTCTATCTATATATGAATATGTCAATTGTACTGTACATGTGGAAAAAAATAATCAAAATAGCTGAGGTCATTGACTTACTCCATAAAGAAAATAGAAAATAAGGGGGAAACGAGCAGTAGATAAGAGCCGAATACAGTCCGGCATTGATTGTATACCTATGACGTATGTGTTTGATTTTGTCACTCTCTCAAAATCAACAAAATTTAATGAAGCTATGTTAGCAGTACATTATACATATAATAAAGATTATTGTATCAAACAATTGTTCATGGTCAAACGTATGTAATGTTATTCAATATGATTATTGCTAATTATAAGTTTATCGGGAGATTATATTCTGCTCAATCGATGAATCGATGAACATGATTGCATGCGATGCAAATATCTATCGTTAACTATATTTACTTCCAGTTAATTGTTTATTATTCATTTTTTTAAAAATATTTTCGCGAGAAATTCTTTGATTAATTGCATATTGTGACAGACTAAAGATTTTTGAAAATTGTAAAATATCTCAGAAAAGTAAAATTCAATTTTCACGTAGGTAAATCATTCTTATCATAAGATATTTAATATCTATAAAATTTCACTCTTAACTTTCGATTATAAATCAAACAGTATTACCTAAATAACTGATAATAATGAACTGAAAGATAGCACAAAACTCAGTTTTCTGGGGAACATCCCTTATAGGAAAATTCCGAAGTATTCCCATTGTCCAGTACGCAAAAAATGTCACTTACAGACAAAAGACCAACTACTCGTTAGCGAAGGAAAAAAAAACAAGACAAAAACACTTGGCCACAGCGAATAAAAGAGCGCGGCGTCGAATGAACACCGCGACAGATAAGCCTATAAAAGCGAGAATGGAAACGTCGAATGGGACGTATACGTATACGTGTACATATATACGATGTCGAGTGGTCGTCCCTTAACATGAGTCAGCATGAATGAGGGCCGGCTACATAGCCGATCTCTCCGAATGAATGGAGAAAACCACAGAGACGGTGGAGTGCGCAAAGCAGCGAAGGACGGCTATGGGTTATTGGATAGCGACACGAACAGGTGATGTGAATTTTTCCCTCTTGTAATAATCGCGATTATGGCCGAGTGGAGATTTTCTGCTTTCTTTTATTATCAGAAATTTTCTGGTTTATGATACGTTTGGGTTTTTTTTTTATCGGTTAATATAATGATCTAATGGAAATTTAAGTATTTCGAGGATAAGACTGTTATGGAAATATATACTCTTGATTAACTTGCGATGTTACATTTAACAATATCTCTTTTGTTTACATGCTTTCATTGCTACATAGTCTAAATTATAAAATTTATTTACCTATATTTATAATGAAAAGATCGTTTGGCATTTTATAACTAGTTTTTATATAACTGAAATTGATTAATGATAAAACTTAAAGGCAAGAATTTTCATTCGGAAAGTAAACTGACAATGTCTTTTGATGAAATTAAAGTTGAAATTGAGTCCTTATAGAAAACGGTAGCAATAAAAATATTTGTTATAATAAAAAAAGAACTATATATAAATTTAAATAAAAGATATACTTTATATTTTGCAGTTCTTATTTTCTGCCCTATAAAATTCTGTAATCCCGCCATACAGTAACTCTCTAAAAATAGTCATAAAAACCGGTAGAGTTTATTTCAATTTCCTGTTTCTCACAACGTTTTTATGATTCTCTCTTTCGATCACGGCTTATGTGGCCATGCCCACGCGATCTTCCTTTACACAACCTGCATGTATATTCTTGAATATTTATTTTTATACCGGACGATCAATGAACTTTTTGCAAACAGAATTTGACAGTAGGTATTTGGTCGTTTCTAAGTTTCCTATCTAATGTCGTTATAGAAAAGCTGTTTCAGAGTACGATATTACGAAACTCTTTATGTAGCTCAACTGTTTATTATTTTTTAATTATTCATTTTTATCTTTCAATTTTCAAGAATTCTATTTCGAGAAAACTGTTAATGAGAAACATAATCTAGTGGAGTTCCGATATCCCTTCTGAAATTAAGTTTGTTAAGCAAACAAAATTCAAGTGGATTGCTGTGTTAGACGTAATATAGTACATTTTACCCGAATCGATATAGACATCGTAAGTAGTTATATGCAGAATATGGCAAGGTATTTTTGATGGACCCAATACGTATCTATTTACATGTATATACTTCTCGATATTGGAGTACCATAATATTCGCTCTCGAAGTTTGATCATCATTTTTCAGAATTTATCATAAATTTTTCCATAAATTCAAAAGCTTTATATAAAAATTGCTTTCCTACCATTAAAATGAACTAGAACAGCTAAAAACCTTCCGAAACGAATAACTTCAGCTTCGCGAGCTATGAAACATTAGACTAAGCAGTTGTGAAAAAATCGGTCTTGTTTGTGCCCCGGCAAGAATTTTTCCAATCAACGATCACTAGTGTCGCTTCGTCTTTCACCTTCTTGCGCTCTAATCGTGTTCGAAGTCTGCCCCTTGCATCGCGTTCGCATATTACGCTTTTCCACGCACTCTCTCTCTCTCTCTCTCTCTCTCTCTTTCTCGATGTAATTGTAATGCGCGCTAATGGCCTGCTACTTAACGACTCTCCCTCTTCTCTTTTCCGCCTTGTTACACGCGTATATACCTTACGCGTCTCTCGAGCTCCGCTGACCGAGTTAGAGTTAATTAACTAATTAATTTTCTGTCTGCACGCCTTCGCACTTCACCCTACCCTCTTATGCTCACTTTCTATATTGCGCTCTGTCGCTCCTTGGTATACACGCATATATTATACGTGTATATATATGCGAGTCGCTGGTGCAGCGAGGAATCGTATACGCGAATAATGCGCGATATTTACGTGTGTATTTGGTGGGTTTTTGCGCTTTGTGCCTGTACAGCGCTCAATTATTCGGGATTAGCTCGTAAGCTGGGTATGCCCGTGTATTGATTGCCGATACTACCGTATAGAACGTAATTTTGCGGTGGGCAAATCTAATAGGGAGACGATAAAAGCTGACGATATGCGATATTATACGATGATCTGCAGTTTGGTGAATGGAATTCTATCGGGTTTGAATTCTTTGTTTGCAGTGAACAATATTATTACATGATTATGTGCTGTTTCATCGAGTCAAGCACTAAATTTGTTCTAATATCATTTCCTCTCAAGCTTCTAGAAATGGGTAAATTAGATTATTGCTGCTCCTAATTTATTAAAAGCAAAAAGTAAGAAAATAATTGAAATGTTCAAAGTTTATTTGTTTTTATGTTACGTAACTTTATTAAAAAGATCAAAATTGCTAATTGTTGATTGATGTCGAGGTTTATATACAAAAGACTTGTATAAACCTTTGCTATTGACGTTTACAGAATTATCTATAAACTATCTTATAAACTATACCGTGTTGTTCCATGGAAATGGTAAAAGATAACAGTTCAAAACTCTTACTACAACATTATTTGAATTAAAAAAAAAATTACTTTTAATTAACTGATAATGTTTATAATAGTTACAATACAATGATAAATAACACAACATGATTCTAAGTATTCAGAGACTTTTTGACGGCTAGTGTTCGCAAGTAATAACAATTTAACATTTACAAAAGTACAACATTATATTATTGAATCACTTTTCGTGCATGTTTAAGTCTATATGCAGCAGGAATCGAAAGTGAACTTTTATACTTTGTAAAAATTTGAACTAATAATTATCGCCTTAAAAATTATTTTTATTTGATTATAAAAGATGGTGTATAAAATCTTTTTTTTTCGCGATGACGATTTACAATGTCATGTATTAATAGTCGAAAAAGTACAGTAAAGAGAAATTTATTTGAAGTCGATAAATTTGATTAACAAGAACAAAACGTATTGCTTTAAATTTATCACAAAAATTCCATTTCCCGCTCTATACCTACAAATTTCAGCTGTTCTGTAGGTCCATATCTGGAAAGTAAACAGTATCGATTATGTCGGTTTGAAAAAGAAGATAGAAAGAAGAATCTAAAGTATTTTATAAATTTTGAAACTTACCGATAATCGAAAAACAATTCTTCTCCAGGTTGAATTGCTCGCTTAGCAAAAATTCCGATTCTATGGTCACCATTCACCATCATAACTTTGGCATAACAATTTGGATTTATCGAATGATTAGCAAATCTAATCTTATTTCCTTTTCTGGTAGCGTCAACAACAAAATCTATGACATACAAAATTTGAATATTTAGATTTCGTTAAACTGCGAAATAACTCTACGCTTAAAATATATTACGTACCATTATTAAGATTAAACAGAAAACTACACATATATTTATCGTAGACTTTCCCTCTCCTATCAGCTTCATCTTGACTGATAATTTCACCGCAATATTCCGAAATGAATTCATTCTTTGCGGCAGACTCCTTTAAGAATATACCCCATCCAGCCACATCTGATGGCGCCATGAGTAAATGTTTGTCTATTAAAAATAAAAAGAATAAAAAATATAGTAAGTTGAATTTCAATCGTAGTAAGTCTTATGAATAAAATTAAAAACGCCACTCACGAAGTCCTCGCTGGACGCTGACATTTTTACAGGAAATCTTTTGTATGTGGAACTGATCAGCACCACAAGTCTGGCATAGATCAGGATCGCATTCGCGTACGGCCAGGTAACATGGACACTGCTTAGTGTTGCATTGGGCCTTGCAGCGGCAGCCAGGAAAGCGATTCTGGCATTCGCTGCTGCATTGGCAGAACTTTTCGCAGAAATTCTGGGCTTGAATGCAGGGACATGAATTGTCGCACGGCCTATTCGGATGGTCGCACGGCGCAAAGTTGTGCACATGGTTAGCACCTGTAAGAAGTAAATGTATTGCTTGCACTGTCATTCTACTTTATCGTTTCTTACAGTTATGAAGATAATGAATTTTAAATAAATTATGACTTCATTCAAAATAGTAGTAAATATATTTATGTTTATGTAAATTTCTTTGAATAAAAGATTTATTTAAAATCAAGTTTATTAAAAAGTTTGTCGACGCACCAGAATCCTTTTTGAGCTGGATTTTGCGACAGTGCATCGACCAGAGTCTGTGCTTCTTCTTCTTCTTTCTGGGCGGTGTGAAGTCCTTGAGACTCTCAACAGCGGGTATATCGCTAGCCTCTTTTTGTGCAAATTCGTATACCTCCTTACAACTCCTTGTAAGCATTATTTGGGCTAGTGCACAAGGATTACCGGGGAAAGCTTTATGCAAGGCACGGAAGGCACTTTGTTCCGAGCCTGTCCATGAGACTGTACTCTCGGTTTTAATTCGTAAGTCACTTGATCCCAGTAGTGAGAAGGGGGTTTGGTGGTCGGGTTGCAATTGCTCTTGTAGTGAGTCTTCATCTGGCTTAGAGTCTTTATTTACGTTTTGTTTGAAGTCTGAAAAAACGATGAAAAAGGATTTTATTTCAACTTCATTCAACAAAAAATGTTTTAATTTCCAAACAGTTATAATTGGTTATAGGTATACTAATTAAATCTCATAAATTGATGATTGTTAAACATGAATTATTGAAATTTCTTAGATTATAAATAATGTTTTGTATACAATAAGATTTAATACTGAATATTCCAATTATACATAAATGAAAAGATTTTTAAAATTCAATGAATTTAAATTATCAGAAATACCTTGACAACTGCCTCCTTGACTATATTTGTTGCTGTCGTTACTGTCTTCACTACTTGCTTCATTGCCAGAATCTACACTAGCTTGCTTGCGAACTTTCCTCGGTCCACCTCGTTTCTCTTCATTTTCTTCCTCCTTAATGTCAGCTGCTTGCGCTGCTAGTTTTTCCTTTATTCCTTCCTATACATAAAGTATGATTGAAAACATTGTTTTATGTCAAAACAGAAATATTTTTGATCGGATCATGAATGTAACGTATAAACATTTTCTGAATAATTTTACTTTAAATTTTAACTTACTAAATGCATATAACACTCTGCACCACAAGGCTCAGCAAATGGTTTAAGATCTGGTCCCTTACGCTTTTGAAGGTTGGGCCCAGGATGACAAACTTGTAATCCTGCAAGTGCAAAAAAAGATCACGTTATTAGTCAGTAGGGACAAGTATTTTATTCAATCTAATATTCATGACAGAGCCAGAAAGAAGACACAGCAATGATCAATGAATGAATGATTGCGAAGATGAGAATCCTGGTTGATTTTTCTTGGTGCTAAACATAGAGAAAGCAGCTTTAGTTAGACAATATTTTGGTTACCTTGCGGAGAAGTCCCTCTAGCTGCTATGGTAAGTAAGGAATCAAAATATTATTCTGTTAATATAGGTTCTTAAAAAATAACAATAATTTTTATAAAGTAAGACAAATCTATCTTATAACAAATATTGTTAATTTCTTTGTTCTTTACACTCTTGCACTGCCAATGTATTATATGAGAAACTATTTATAAATATCCTTGGTTTTCGTAGGAAAAATTTTTTTCATTAAGTCTTTTTTATCAAAGGTACTAGGTAATTCTAATACAATTCTCTAGTGTAAAGAATCTATGATGATTTTGTAAATATTATATCAAATAAGAATTTCCTATTCCCATAACATTAAATAATTGATTACCTTACTAATTTTTTTTTGCCTAACTAAATGTATAATCTAATGTAAGTTACTTACGATGAAGAAAACAGTCATATTTGAAACATCTTCGACAGAATAATGTGTGGAATGAATGCATTGTCTGTTCTCTGGGCACACTTTTAGCATTGACTCCATCAATATTTGGAGTACACTCAGGAGGCAGTGCATTTGGATCTGACCTTTCGGTAAGTTCAATATATTTTTCTTTTAACTCCTCTGGCCTGCCTTTGTCAGGAAACATACTGGATATAGCCTAAATAAAAAAAGTTGACAAGTTTAAAGTAGAAATATATGTTAATTGCATTTTTGTGTAAAACCAAACTTTTCTTACATTAAATATCTGTATTGAAGGAAAAGGTGGGGAATCTTCTTTAGCATCTTCAACTTTAACATCAGTCTTTATTGATTCATCCCTTTTATCCTTTTCTTCTTCTTTGTCTTTATCCTTATCCTTTTCTTTATCCTTATCTTTTTCCTTATCTTTTTCCTTATCCTTTTCCTTATCCTTTTCCTTATCTTTCTCTTTCTCTTTCTCTTTCTCTTTTTCTTTGTCTTTGTCCTTTTCTTTGTCTTTGTCTTTTTCTTTATCTTTTTCTTTCTCTTTTACTTCTTTATTCTTTTTTGGAGCTTCTTTCTCCTTATCCTCTTTTTCATAAGCAGATAGAGCATTTACTAAATCAACAAATATGGAATCGTCCATGAATCCAGATTCACGATCACCATGCACCTTCCCATCATAATTTTTTATTAATTCTTCAATGAATGTGCCATCTTGATCAAGAATTTCGTCACCCATATATGGGATGTTGTGTAACACAGTTTCGTCCTCGACCATGAAATTTTGTTGAATTGGTGCCCATGTGTACATGGTTGGAATAGGTGAAACTGCATTGATAATTTTTACTGGACAGGACTGGATATCCCCATCAGAACTTGTTATTTCAGCCTTTTTCATGCAAGCAGCATGTGCAGGAATGTCCTGCATCGCCAGCCACATTGCTTTGCAGTCTGCCCATCGTTTGTGTTCGTTGTCTAGTAAGTCTAATTGGAACGATATAATTATTATTAGTAATTTGAAAAAAACAGAATATTGAAATTTTTAAAGTTATAAAAGTATTTTTGGCTGAATTCATTTACTAAAGTTTTGGTTTAAATGGACATAACATTCTGAGAAGATGTACAATTAAAAATTATATTAAGTAATCTTAGCTTTTCATTTTATAGTTTAAAAATAATAATTATTATTGTTCAACATGAAAATGATATGTCATAGAGTGAAAAAAGATTATATAAACAATTCGTGTGCAACAAGTTAAAATATTGTTGTTCTCAAAATAATCTTAGTGACGCACAGTAATATTAAATTACAACAATATTTTTCAACAATTATAACAAGAAAAATAGCACTAGATAAAAACAAACATGATTAAACGTAATTCTATATGAAGTAAAGTTTTGGAGGGAAAGTAGGGAGGCAAGCAAGAACTGTAAACACAACTAACCTGTCATAACCTTGCGATTTTGATTCCATGCGATTTTCACTTCGTCGGCACGTTTGTATCGTTTCACCTGTCTCAGCCTCATGTACTCCGATTTTACACGTTTTCTCCATTCTGCATTTATTTTTGCTTTCGACATTATTTGTTCTTAAAACAACATGAAAACTAACGTTAAAATCGCGTAACGCGCGGACGAAAGCAAACGTCAAAAGACGAACGCCATTATTGTAAATGCGCGAAATACAACCACGGTAACATAGAAGTCGAATTTACCGGTTGTAGAATCTGAGAAATTTTTTTTACCTACTCTACTACTCTACAGTTTGGTGTTTCACATTTTCGTTGCGGTCTGCTTTTTGCGCCACTGGTCGATGTATGTACTTTTTGGTAAATAATATTATATTGACCCAGGGGGCCAGGGGCCAGGACCCTTGACCTTGACACGCTAAAACTGCTAAAAGGAATATTGAATAACGAATAAGAATAAGGATTAAAGAACGACTAACAAGGCTTATTGTTATTTCTTAAAGATCTTTAACTATATAGAACCTCAACGAAATGTTGTTTTAGTTAGAAAAAAGTGTATCATATTCTTCGTGTGCATCTGATTTTTTTTTCTTTATTTGAATTTGAAAAATAATTAGTTAGTAAAAAAATCTATTTGAAATAATAAAAATAGAAAATTTTAATGATTAATAGTTTTTTATTTCGATAGCTTTTAGATCCTTATTAGATACGTGTCGAGTATAGTTCACAGAATTGGACTCAAGTTGCAAAATGTTAAAATATTGAAAATTGAGCGAAAAAAGTATGAGACTGTAAACGTCGCAACTATGTTCCTTCGGCGTCTCCCTCGCCAGACCCGGGACCCCAGGGCCGATTTGACTAAAATACGAGACACGTAAGTAAGTATCTTTATCTGCTTATTCTATCAAAGAATGTCATTGTAAAGTACATCCAAATCGGTTACCCGGACTCCTTGGGTTTCCCTTGTTAGTATATGGCATAGCAGCTTAGGGCACTTTCGAACTCTTAATTTATAAGTTTATGAGCAAGAGCTAAAGTTAAGCATTACTAAATGTTAATTTTGTCTTATATTTTATATTATTATTGTAATATTATAAATTATTAATAATAAAATATAATACAGATTGAATAATAATTTATTGTTTATTAATTTCAAATAATTTTTGATAATTTGAAATTGCCTCGTTAACCAAACAATAATTAACATTCCGTTGAGATTATATGGAAATGCGTTCATATAGGGGCCTTAAGCCTTGTTTCTTATTCTTATTCCTTATTCGCTATTCCTTTTAGCGTGTCAACTGTCAAGGGCCATTACCTGATAGAATATCTGGAATATGGGTATAGAATTATAGATATATAGTATAGTGATCAACCGTCTGATAAGTCTTTGTAAGTATTATTTTCAAAAGTGTTTAATCGGTTATAAGTATGAAATTTCTTTATTTGTCTTTTCATAAAAAATAATATTATTCAACTATCAAACATTAAAATTCTTCAAGAGGGTAAGATCAGTTGGATGAAATCAATTGAAGTATAGGTTAGTCTAGAAATACATAATACATATCATATAATGTCATAAAGAAATACAGTTGAAAGCGAGGTTAAAAGAATCTTCATTGGATAAAAAATTAATAATTTGTTACAATTTTACAAATTTATGAATTGCACGTAACAATATTATATCTACTTGATCTGTAAAAGGTTATAAATTTTATAAATTTTTCCATAAGATCTCAGCTCGAAAAGCTTATATGAATTCTTATGTACCTATACCTATTATAATAAATTTGATTTGACACGGGACGCACATGGAAAATATCAGATTCAAGGATACGGTAGTCTCCGCATACTTTTTAAAACAATGTTATTACAAGTATTGTTTTCGTTCTTGTGCACTTGCAAGAAAGAACATCGAAAGAGCACACTCTCTTTCTTTCTTGCTAGCTTTGGCCGCAGGCGTATAAAAAGAAATAAAGGGACGGATGCGCAGAGAAAAGTTTTTCAGGATACAAGCTTCGCTGTATTTATATATATAAGCACCTGTAAAGGATCAGGTCGAGGTCGCTTTTATATCTGCTCCCCTTCATTTACTCCCTCTCCCTCCTTATAATATTATAACCCAATAACCAATTAAGGTGTATGTACATCCCATTAATCCATGTACGTGACATATATTACGTATTTAGGATTGAGATCTCGAATGTGATCTTATCTGACATTTTTACCACGTTTTTATTTTATGCATGAGATCGCATATATATGGGACCTCAGATTAGTTCATAACTTATCTAGCACTTATTCTGTTGTATACGTTATAGAGATCGAACGTCATTATAGTCACTTTTTATTTACAAATTCTGTAAAGTTAAAGTTATAAAAAGAACAGTAATAAAATCGAGTTACGATCATTACAAGCCATTTAGCTGGAGAAAGAAAAGCTCAATACTCATTACATTCTTTACATTATTTACATTATTTACATAGTTACATTCTTATATCGAAGTATTCAATCAGTCAGCGTGGTTCATATCACAATATATATAATACGTATATACTCGATTTATCACGTCCTAATGATATAAAATTCAATTTTAGTCCCTTAAAATTAACATTTGAATTTTACTTTTTTTTAAGAAGTCAGATTTGTGAGCTCAACGACGCATAAGAGGGAGCGAGAGAGAGAGAGAGAGAGAGAGAGATGGGTGAATTAATATGCGAGAAGCATCGCTGCATCGGCGTAGCCGAAAATTACGGTCGCAGCTCCATAGCGCCTTGGAGCTTTGTCTTTCGCTCCCTTCGCCTCTCCTTTATGCGAGGGGGGAGGGAGAGGGGGGGGGGGAAGGCCAAGTGAGCTATTTCCCTCGTAAATTTTCATTATTAACCTTTTCGTCTTGCTAAGTAATAATTAGTTCTTTCGCGGTCCGCAACCCGTCGTGCGGTAGGTAATTTGCGATTGCACCGAGCCAATGTGCAGCTAAATCGTTGCATATTTTCCAAAAATGATGGCATTTCTGGAATGATTATAAAACCATGGTTTTGATTTCAACAAAGTATATTGAAATTCGGTGAATGTAAGTCGACTCCCAGTGTTAATATTGCTATATACATAATATCGAATTCCGCATACTCGAAACGCATATTAAAAGTACGTCAATTGCATGTTTGTTTAGATCGTTAAATTTGGCTTTTCATAAGGACTAAATATATACTCCCATTAAAAAAGGAGTCGAGTAATACGATAGTCCAAGACTCGGAAAAGCTGCATAAGGCGATAGTTTTGTTCACCGCTTTAAACCGTGAACAAAAAAATGTATAATATACATTCCAGCTATCTAATAATAAGAGTTGCACACTTTTACACGAGGTGCGCGCACCCACATCGTAAAGGCGCTGGTGTTATACTCTCTCGTAACTCGCCTATACGAATTCTCCCCGGTGGCTCTGCCTCTCGCGCTGCGTCGAGGACTGCACCTGCGAAAAATCAGAGCTCGGGGAACTCGTCTGTACATGTACACTGCAGCTACGGCGTAACGACGCTCTCTCACTCTCTCTCTCTCTCTCTCTCTCTCTCTTTTCCTCTCTCTCGTTCTGAGTAATAGTGGCCACGTTTCGAGCGCAAATGAAATTTCCAGAAAACGCGGGATGAGATACTTACACCGGTTGCATTTGAAAACGGCTTCGAGGAAAAAAGCGTGAGATCCGACCGCAGTGGAATAAAAATATACAGAGGGAGAGGGAAACGTACACCGTCTTTGTTTCAGTATATACATATACGCGTATACGCACCATACATTTAGAGATGGAAGCGCTGAATTTGCGGAGAATCATTTTTTACGAGCGATCCTTGGCGGCTTCTTCTGCGTTTTATATCGAGCTTATACATCAGGGAAGGATCGATCGATCCGTGGAGGTTCTTGCCTCGCTGTTCTTGCTGAAAGTGAAGAGTTTTTATGGCTATGGGGGTCGGGTATATTCTTATTGCCTTGCGAAACGTTTGCTTCGCGGGCAAGGGAAACCGCAGGGAATTTTCAAATCTTGTGCATTGTGGTTTTTTTGGACAAGAATTCGTGCGATGGGAATCTCGAATGTTTTTTTTTTAACACCGATCAGAATTATCACTCAAGTTATTGTTCTGAAAAACATATTAGTAGCGAAATAGAAATAAATTAAACATATCGATCACAATTCGCAATAAAACGTACCCTGAATTGATATTAGCGCTTCGAAAAGACTATCTGGAGGAATACCTTTTTATAAATCCCCCATAGCTCTGTTGAACAGGTTATATCTTGCCTGCAACACAATTTATTTGACAATTTACGATATTAATACATTCGTTGTACTCTAGGATCAAGTTATAGTAAGAGAAACTATTTTCATTAATTTTATTAAAATGAAATCGGAGACTTTTTCGTGCAGTGAAAAAGAAAAATAAGTTACGAAATAAATTTTGTTAAATCCTTACCCCCTTGGGATTTCATCCTCTGGCTCGACTACTTGTATGTTTTCTAGTCTTTCCGCTGCAAAGACAATAAACAAAGCGCCGACGCAGAGATCGAGAAAATAACGGTACATTACGCATTTGTACAGTTTGTTGCATAGTCAGATCTTTAAATCTATGTACGTATAATTCAAAAAAGTTTAAATATTAAACGAGTTAAAAATCATAATATGTAAAAAATTTTATGTAAATATTTAATGGTGATATCGCTCTGTCGTACACTATCATATATCCTATGATTCTCCTGTAACTACTAACAAATTGCGAAATCAATTTTCCACATTACATATTGACCTTTAATTTAAATTTTATTACCGATATAATTATCTCTTTTCATCCACTGCTTATGTTTATTTAAGAATAATTGTAGAATAAGTAAATAATAGCAGGTAACCTTAAAAATCTTGTAATTATTTCCTTAACCAAAGATAGATTATAACTTTCATATAAATTTTTGTCTTATTAAACAGATAAGCTTTATCTGAATATAGTAGGTATGTGGAACACAATATAAGGTAAATGTACAATATTTATGTTGAATAAAAGCTTTAATAATCTCGTTAAAAATTATTTACCACTGCATATTAGCAATTGATTAGGACAACCATTAGACTTAATTAAAGTAGATAATAGATAAATAAACATTATATTAAACATTACAAATAATATAAGTAAAATCAATTAAAATCTGTACTCTTATAGCTTATCAATTTTTCGTGAAATTAATTTTTATAAAAATAAATGAGCTAATAAAGAAGTTAATCTGTAAAGTTACGTATAAAATATTAAATATTACAAATAATATGGATATATCATGTACTATATTGAATACTATATTGATTCACGTATAGTAAAAATTTTACAAACATTGTGTATGGGTATGTACCTTTAGAAGTTATTGATTATCCTGAAATATTTTGATTTAGCTAAGTAACTGCAATGCAATCCAAATATTTTTATTATTATTTTATTTCAATTTTGAATATAATTCATGTTTTCGAATTATTATAGCAAATTTCTGCAGATATATGTTAATATTCTCTGAAACTTATTATAACACATAATACTGTAGAAAATACTTATTTAACCTAATGTTTAGTTTTATTTTGTAATAAATCTTTGAGATAAAAATAATAAAAATCAAGGATTATTATAGTTAGAGCTACAGTTAGGAGTATTTACAAGACTTTAATATTTGAACGTCTTTTCCTCAATCTAGTCCACGAATCTGTACTCTCTCGTAAACACATCGGGCATTCCTTTTGCGCATTGCTCAGCGAATGAATCGCCTTAAAAGTTATGAAAACAAATTTTTGTTACCACATTTATTATTTCACATTTTAACGAATGCATGTGTAATATAAATAAATATAATGAATTAACCGTTAATATAAATAGATGAAGCAAATAAATATATGTTTACGAATTATACGTATGAAATTATATGGGAAAAGAATGTTACATTCATAAGAAATCCGCATAAAGAAGACACAAAGTTGTTACCTGCGGTTACTTGCCTTATCTTTATCTTAAAATGTGTCAGTTTCATATTTTTGTCTCCTTAAAGTCATAATTATTTAAAATTTTCAAATATTAATTACTAAAATATTTCTACATTGCTGTACTTTCTAAAAGTTAATTAAAAACTATTGATTTTTAAATAAAATTTCAATTGCATTCTATTTTGAAATTTCAAAATTTGTAAAGTATTCCAAAAATGAATATTAATGTAGCAGAAGTGTACTTCCTGCCTAACTACGTATTAAAGTTCATATTATACATTTGAATAAAATTATGTAAACCGTATCGTTTTCTAGAGTACTACATTATACAGGAATAATTTATTTAATGTAGAATTTGATAGCCATAGTTATTATAAGCGATTTAATTTAAAATAATTTAATATTTAGATATTATGTTTCAATTATATATTTAATTTCCACACTACCTGATGGTTAACATTATACAGCATTTATTATGGTAGCTCCACGTCCCTCAATGCATTACTATTTTTATAAACAATTAAATATGGCACATTCTTGTTAGACCACAGTGCCATGTTTATTGTGGCAATGTCACTATTTTTTTCAAATTATAAATGAAATTGAAAAATAAAATAAACTATTAACTTAAATGAACTAACTGAGCCATCGTTGTCAGCAGTTTGTGTTATAAACTTTTGAGAAGCAAAAATCCGAAGTAAATTTCATAATTAATGTGCGTTTACTAATAAGAAGTCAACCAAATTAGTACAGTATAATAGCTAATTTGCTTCTGTTATGCAGTATATATTTTTCACGTAATACTTTTTACGTCATTAATCCATTCTTGGCTCATTAACTTCCAATTTTACTTTAATGTAAACATCGACAGCCATCGAGAGTAGCAATACTTTTTATTTTCGGATCAATAATCTTAATCTTATTACGTCAATGAGAGCGAAATAGATGTTTGAAACCAATCACCCGTGAAAGAATGCATCATTTGTTTAGTTCAGTTGTTTAAATTCAGGGGCACGAAATTATTTTATTATATGCGTTTCGTTAAGTACACATTAAGATTTCTCATACATATGGTCATTGACGTTCGACTATTCACATGTACACTTCTTTGAATCTTTAAACATAATACATTTCACTAATGTATCGTGAATTGTTCAAGTAGATATTGACACGTAATACAAGTATATAAAAGAATGTAAGTTAAGCTTTTTCCATCAAAGTCGATCTGCTCCTAACATTATCAACTTCTATAAATTGAGATCAAGTTTATTAGTAATAATGTCTCGTTACATTTTTGGGCTTTGCCTTGTAGTACTCTTTGCCGTGGCTGCAATGGCGAAGCCTGCTGATATATCAGATCAGGGACGATGGGTATGAGAAAAAAACTTTATTAATAAACATTTTTCTAAGTTCACTAGTGTTTCATATGCATTTAGATGGTTACATCTACTCTGGAATTGCTTTTTGAGAAATTCGTTCTTAAAATTAGAATCGAATGTATAAGACAAGCCATACAGCAGTGTCCAATACAAATATTCAGAATGAATGACTTCTATGATTGCGCGGTAAGATTTATTGAGATTTTTTAAGATCTATTTATTAAACCACGTAAATTGTTTGAGTAATAATAATTATTTTGTAGCTTGAATACTTTAAACTTGACCAAGAATACTGCTATCTACCATAAGGTCGTCAAGATAATGATGATTCCCTTTAATTATGGACTGCAACTAACGTTACATTGATATTTTTATATGAAAAATACGAAAAAGGTTAATAAAATTTAATTTTTCAACAATGACATTTATGACTTATTTCTACTTGATTAAATAAAAATTATTTTAATCAATACAGCATAAAAGAATTATTAATATATGCCATCAGTGCGTTAATGATCAGGCAGTTATTTATTCAATGCTAAATGGGGGATAACATTTTTATAAACATTAACATTCTTACGGTATATTGCATTTTATATTGTTATATTAAAAACAATAAAATAAATTTATTCAATGCCAAAATCATTATAACATTGTTAAATTACTTATCTTGTGGATTACACCTTTTTTAATAATATTTACATTGGATAACAGAATACACGTATACATTCCTTTGAAAATTGGTCCAATCATATGCCTTATTAAATGCATTTACTATCACTAAGCTTTTACTGTAAGTCTCTTTAATTAGTTTGGTTTCCATCACCCAAAGTATTCTTTTCACGAAACACTATATATATATGCACCCATTATATAAACTCTTTTTCTCTTTTTACCTGACTCAATTTTGTCTTTGTTGGAAACAAGTTAGAACAGCTCTTGATATTCTATTTAAAGTTATTACATTATATTATTTAATTGTAGTGCGTAAATAAGAACCAGGATAATAATCTTTATTGAATCGATATTCCTTAACATTATTTTACAGTAAGTTTTTCAAATTGAAATCTTTTAGTTTTTACAAACTAATCCATTTCAATTTTTGTAAAATGTGTTATTTACAATATAATTGTAACATTATCATTTACCAAATATCTTATGTTGGACTTGCGGTGTTCTATACCGTAAGGATGAATTAGGTGGTTGTGTAATGATTTCGTTGGGTAAACGCGTCATACTTAATTGTTGGGACCACACAGTAGTGGAACAGAACGAGAGCTTTTATCTATTATTTATTGCCTAGTAAAATTTGATATATCTATTAGACCCTTGGTTTAATATCATTATGGACCATCAAACTCTCGTCTTCTTGTCTACATCGTTCGAGTCTTGTCTGCGTACTTACCTTATTCAATGGGTTTTGTGTCTATAACAAAGGTTTTAATACATATATATGATACTCTCGTAGTTCGGATTACTTGGTATTAGGGATTTCGTTAGACATAATTTTGAAGATAAAGACATTTTATTCGTCCTTTGCAAGAGTCTATGTATTCTAGGTAATGGAGATAAATTCAATTTTTCACTGAAACCATTCAAATTACCTGAAAATTACCATTTTGTTATTTCATTTAAACATTGGATTCAGTATGCTATCTCAATAAATTTAAAACGTTTTTATCTATCTGTTTTATAATATGATATTGTTGAAATTTGTTATCTTGATTAACAGGAAATTGATTCAAAGATGTGCTTCTATGGAATCATGAAATACGATCACGTTCCCGTAGCTTTTTCCCGTGAATTTATGCTTTGGCGCCCGGACTTTCTATTACAGGAAATTGCATCATTATCATAATTTTTAAATAAATAGTCCGATGCATTTTTACATATAGATGTAATATCAATAATTGCAAACGAAATGTAAATAAATAATAACAATATATTTATAAGCATAGGTATTTTTTGTAAGCAATTATACTTTTAATGGAAAACATCTACTTAAACTACTTTCAGTTTGTTGATTAATCCGACAAGTCCGAGGATAGCCTATTAAAAGCTCGAGTAAAATTAACATTTCTTTTCTCAATTAAATCTTAGTCAATAGGTAGTCGTTATTTTGATATTAATTAATGAAATATTCAACTAAAATCTGAAACTTTTACAGGAAATTTTGAATTTTATTTTGTTTTTACGAATGGAATTATATTATAGTGTTTATTAAAACTACGTAAATGTTGCGTTGGTTCATTACGCATTAAGTATTGCACTGTAGTTCGCAGACCTCTATCG
>UELU01138658.1:0-35749 GCA_900490025.1 Megastigmus dorsalis
TCGCTGGCTTAGGACATCCCCACCTGATACTAGCGCCGTCTCAGTGAGGTAACCTATTAGTTTAGCTTAGAATACAAAAGTGGCAGGTACTCACGGCTAAAGTAACAAGTCAATGGCACTAGAGAATTTTATTGTGAACATTTTGAGACCGTTGGGATCGACAGCAGGTGTGTAAATTTTATGTATACCGAAAAGTACGATTTGCTGATTTGACTCCGACATCCCCTTAATGCAAATTATACATTTAACAATTAATTATATAAGTTCGTAACGTTTCTAGATACATTTATTTTAAAATTCTTTAAACACTTTATCACAATTTCGTTCTAGACTCGAAAGGTGTTATTATGAGAATTAACTTTTATTCGCTGCTTGTTCTAAGTATCAATCAGTACATTGTTTTTATACATTTGCATTGCTTAATTACGTCTATGAGAGAAACTTTTTGTATACTTCATTTCAGCTTTTCACAGACCAGAATTTTATTTTCGTAGATTTTTTTAAAACTACAATGTTTGGTTGACTTTTGTAGGTCAGGAAAATGTAAAGTCCTGAGCTGCTTAGATATTCTTTTATAAAATATTCTGTTTTTCTCCCATGCAAACAATGTATAATCTTTACGAGGTTCAATTTATAACGTTGCAAGAGCTAAAATTTGTTTCTCTACCAGTATATCAATCAAGCATTTAAGAATCTTACATTCCTCAAAATTCATTATATCCTCGAATTTGCGTAAGATAATTCCTTTGAATTATTCACATGAGTTATTTAAAGTTTCGTAAACTGAAGTGAGCTCAAAGCGCAAAAGTCAAACTCAAGACGTTAAACACATATATGCATCAGAGAGCGCGAAAGTTCGGTTTCTCAGTCTAAAGGCGCACACAAGTCTTGAAAAAGATAAGCAATGAAAAAAGAAGAAGAAAAAAATGATATGTCGAGCGAAGAAAAATATAGGATGAAAGGGAAAAATAAGAGTCGAAAGAAGGCACAAAAGCAAAGCTCATTTTCCCAAATCGGCTCGTCGGGATCCCATTCTCGAACAGTCAAAGTCCAAGTCGCCTCGCTTCATCGGGTATACTTTAGAGCTTCGCAAAACAAGGACTCGCGAAGTCTGCCGCTCTATCTGTCTAACTTTTGTGATTTAAGCATCGGTCGACGAGCTGTAAGAGCCTCCCTATATAGCCACAAAAAATACAGAAAAGCTTAGGCGGTCAGAAGGAACATTTCTGTTTCATTTTTCTGCTCTCTCGCCAGCCTGTCGTTCGTAGCAACGTTTTCTTCAAAAAATTTAGGTACTTGTGTCCTTTCTATGGTAGTGCTATCAGTTGTGATTTGTTGTTTCAAACTCAAATTCTATATCAATCTGTAATTGCAACAAGATATTTCAACGTGCGATGCGATAAATAAAATAAAACATTTTCGTTAAAAACTATGAAATGTAGTATTAATAATATTTTTATTAATGATATCTACGTAACTGGTTGTGTGTTGTCCCTAACAGGATCAGTAATTCTAGATTAGTACTCGCATCTACTGACCCATACATAGATTCTATAGTTCAAATTTTATGCGATTGTATGCGCTATCTCAATGTTCTTTCTTATCCCAGTATTTATGAATTTCCACCTAAAAGCTTTCATTAGAAAAGCTGCATTACGAAATATTTTCAATTACTATGCCTATGCAAATACCTTTGCTGTGCTGCTTTAGGCATTTCGGGATTCATGCATTTTCTTCTTCAATTTTCAATGTCTTCTTAAGGTATCCAACAAGAGCTGTGGTCGTGCATTTAGGTCGCTGATTACATACTGCCGCTCGCATAATGGGCTATGATTTCCGTGAATACGCAAGTAAAAGAAACAATGTGCAACCATAATTCTCCGATGTCTCATGATTATTTCGCGAAATACGTGCGCTATTTCGCCATCAAGAAATGCCCGACTAAAATTAACACCTTTACAATGTTTAGTGTACTTAGATATTTTTTATATATTTTTTGAGATTTAATGAAGTTGTAAAGCTAAAATACAGTTTGCAATCTTTTTTTCGAGACGTCGTAAAAAAGTTCGCAGAAAAAGAATCCAATTTCACATCTTTATTGTTTTTCATTTTCTAAATCGAGGCACTTTTACGCCAACTTTCTACTCTGCTGCCTCACGTAATCAGGAAATATTTGTTAATCATCAACAGTTCCATCCTTCTATGTTCATAATCAGAATTAGATAACCGCAATAGTTCACTGTAGTAAATTATTAATCGAACAACGTAAATCTACTGTTTGTTTATCAATAAAAATAAATCGCATTTGAAATATGAAACCAACAGTACTTGCTCTTAGACATTCTTTCAGCGAAACAATAGCGTACTGCTCCAACATCTCCAGTATCTGCAAATATCACATTCCTTCGTCCACGACAGCATCTCGCTCTCGAAATGTCTTCGCTTCAAAAATTCACTTTCTCCAGGTCTTCGCACGCGCTAACAGCAGCTCTCCTCTCTTACCATTGTCAATTACCATAAATAGAAAGGCGAAATACTCCCGAGCAGCCAAACAAGTCGTGCTCGCTTCTACTAAGGGCTGCGTTTTACCTTGAACCATCCCCTTTAGGCTCTTCTCCAACACACACATGCACACACATGCACACACATGCACGTGTATTTGACTCGTGTCGTTCCCTTTGAAGGCGGGTCCGGAGGAAGCGTCGGGCGACGAAGTCGTGGCTGTCGCCTCGTGTTCCGCCAAGGACCGGGAACTCGATAGGGCAGCTTTGAAGTCGGCGTTACAGGCTCTTGCGCGTCTCAATGCCGAGTGCCGCGACGATGGGGCATCCTCTGCTGCCATTTCGCAATTCGGTCGGGGGGACGATTGTCCGGACAGCAGCGTATACGAGGAGAAAGATGTCGAGGAGGATGCTGACGACTGTCGTTGCGACCAGGGCACAAAGGAGCGCGAAACGACGATGGAGTCGGATTGACTGTTTTTTTACCATGGGTTTGTTGACGTAAAATTGGCTGAGAGAGTTATTTTGATTAAGTGATATGAATGATCCACTAAGAGAAGCATATATTTGAGTCAAATATGATATGTTTATAGTTAAGATATCAATATTTTGCTATACTATAGTATGTTTTCTGTTACGAAATTAGATTTAATCCAAATATATATTGTCTACTTTTTCTCAGTGTCTGAACGATTATTTGTTACTTAAAACATTTTTTGTTTTATTATTGAGTTCCAATATAATAAACGTTATTTGTTTGAAAAAATCGATGTCAATCTTATTTTTCTATTGGACAATTTAATTATCGGTGTGTCAATTTATATTAAATTGCTGTCATGAGATACCAAAATCTGAGTTATGTGTATTAATGAAACAATCTAACAAATGTAGATAAAAATACAAAAAACCAGACTTATACCTTTAATTAAAAAACTATCGATACAATTTTCTACAATCGTTACGTAAAGGGATTGGTTTGGTTCGTGCGAGATGGGAAGAAAGAATCGATTCGAAGTTGGTTAAATCCATTTTGTGTACTTGATGATTGCATATAAAGAGAAATATGTTTTTGATAGTTTATCCACTTTTACCTCTGCATCATCTCGAATGGCTTCCTCTGCCTGAAAGTATATTCCGGTAAATCCCTGGAATACCGGCAGTGTAAAACTTTTGGAATTTTTGCGACATCTTACAAATTGAAGAAGCTATAGCGTCCTAAAATTTTTGTGACGTCACTCCGTTGTCGCAGCATCTTTTGAAGAGCGATAACGCAGCTACGTCACTTTACTGTCCCCATAACTTTTGTAAGTGTAGCTTACTTTTTAAAATATAACTAAGAGACCTGCCAGTTGGCTTCCATTCTCTACTGGCATTATAAATACTGATGAAAAGAAGAAAATTTCTTTTTTGTTAAAAATAAATAGAATGCTTTTATGAATCTTTGCGATATTTATCCTAAACTTTGAACAAATTAAACCGTATTCACGGTATCCGGAGGTGATAACACATGTCGGTATTACTTGATGTCGGACATTTAAGCCAACAGAAATCAATAGCTTCTATCGAACAGACGACGAAAGTTCACGAAAAGAGCAATTAAAAGTTTCTCGGATTGATTTAATCACATCTACAAGCGTGCTTTCCTGCAACGGATCGCGAAAACGGCTATAATTCCGAATCGCTTGATTATCTCGATGCAGGAATGAAAAAGTAGCAAATTGTATGGCCTTTGCTTACTCCCAGAAGTTCTCGCGCCACTTGAAAGAACGCAAACTTCATGCAAGAAAAGGCGAAAATTAATGAGTGAAACTTGTAAAATTAAACAAGTTTATACAAGAAGACCTCAAAATAAGCTTCGTTTCACTTAAAACTATAAAAAAAAAGAAGAAGAAACTGGTATGAGTACACCCACAGACAGCGAGCGAGTCTAAGGGCGGTATAATTTCTACTGCGCACCAACGCACTCACACATATACAAACTCAGGCCGCTACACCCGAGAAGTAAAGCAAGAGATAGAGAGAGAGAGAGAGATAGAGAGAGAGAGAGAGAGAGAGAGAAGCTGCCACGGATCCTCGGACTCGAGGCCGAAGAGCCCCGAGAGCTTAAGAGCCGACGTCCTGCATTTTTAAAGGGCTCGCGAGTGCTTTTCCGCGAGCGCCCCAGCCGCCGCCGGCTGAAATTGAAAAGTAGAAAGTGCGCGCGCGGCGTGTACGCGTCGGAGCTGCCCCACTGAATGAAAATCGAGGAAAAGCCGCGGCTTGCGAAGCTCTCATGGCTGGCAGCTGCTGCTGCTGGTACTGCTGGTACTGCTGCTGTACTGTAACGTACACTACGCCTAAGAGTTTTCTTTTTATTGGCCGCGCGTGTTGACTTGTTTATTATTCATTAAGAGTTTATTTGATCCTGAGCCTACTGCTGCGAGCGCTGGTCTTTACAGAGTGCACGGGGTGGCTCTTTAGGAGCTGGCGTGGGCGTGATATTTCTTTTCCTGCGCATGGTGCGAGTCGCGCGATTATGAGAAACGCTCTTGGAAATTGCACTGGAATCGGAGATTTATTCTGTTGGTTGATGGGGCTTTTAACGGGTGGTCGGTTATGTTCGGGGGTTCAAAAACCTATTACGATTGTGGATCATTCCCATTAATTGAGCGATGTGTGGGTAGGGTGATGGCTGTGTGCTGAAGTATTTATTATGGGATGAAATAATGATGAGCATTGGATTGCCGATGGCTTGAAGGAGTAGCTTCAAGATCTATTCTACGGTTGTCGTGAAAGCGAAACCCGATCTTGATTAAAGATAGATGGCAAGAATGTACTTTTGAACATAACCTATAATAAACAAAATTCCTTGATTGAATGTTATATGTGTGTAAAGTGTTGGGTAACTTATTTGTGATACTATGATTTATTTTATATTTAATAACTAATAATTAATAATATAACTGGATAATTAATAATAACAAGCTTAAGAGAAGTTGGACGATGTTTTAACATTTTGTAAGTTGAGACTAATTTTGTGGACTACGGAGAATTGATCTCAACTCGAAAAATGTTGAAGTATTGAAAATTTAACGAAAAAAGAATGAAACGGTATATCGCAGATAACTTTGCATTTCCTTACATCACTTATAAATCAGATTTCTGTATATTTTATAGATTATTTTTACAACAACGAGAGATAATTATCTTTACATCTATAGAGTATTAAGCTTTTTGATATGTCATATTTATTACCTTCTTACTATCATTGGTTTATTTGTAAAGGAATAAATAAATAGCTCATCTATGGCGAGTCAACAATTAATAAGTGGCATAAGCAATAACCTCGCTTAAAACAGATAATTATAGACAAGGTTATATAAAAAGTAATATAAGTATATACAGTCATCAATAAAAATCGAATTAATGAATTATAAAACTGATCAAAATTCATTGTAAATCAAAAATAAATGTAAATAGAAAAAATATTGAGTGTTAGCAGAAGTGAGACGCGACATAAATGAATTAATCAAACACATTTTGCGATGTAGTTTGTAACCACTGCAGACTTCCTTCAACTTCCGCATTGGTGCACTTTCTTGTTGTAATTACAATATTCGATGATTCCGCGATTCGTCATTGTAATGATAATTCGACCGGTTTGCACGACATTTTAAGTTTAGTTTACACCGTGTTGAATCCCGCTTTCGAATCTATTTCAGTGAATTTTATTGAAAGCAAATTATTTCAACAAATTATTTACTTGTTTTATTAGCTTATAAATTTAAGTGGAATAAGAAATGTATTATTTATTTATTCCAGTTACATAATTTGGGTTATAAAACAATAATGGGTAATTGTAATAGGGAAATCTGTAACATTAAATTTATTCGAAGTATAATTTGGTAATAGTAACTAAATATTTATCACCAAATCTGAGGTGACAAGACTTTCGAATGAATTGCTTTTAAATATTTCCATTTCATCGAATTACATATATACCAACTTCTAATTATCTTTTGAAAAGCGATTGTTTATGGAGTAAAATCGCGCCAACAAAATAAAAAAAAATCTCTTAATAATTGCTCATCAGTGTGAGCGAACCTTTACAGTATTACTGTATGTGACAATTAAAGGCTGTCCTGGAAATGCGATCGTTGAGCACGAGAGTTGAGCAATTCCGACTCTCGCGTGCCTTTTCTTCTCATTTATATTCCGTTTAATCTTCTCTCATCCGCAAAGTGCCGCGTACGAACTCATTCAATTTTTTTCCTGCCACTCTATAGGAACGCACTTTTTATCTTTGAGCAATATTTTTCCATTTATCTTCTGGACTTTTAACATCGGCTCTTTTTTCGTACACAAGGATATTTTTTTATTTTTTCTGCTTTACTTTTTGCAGAGAATTAAATGGACGTATACCTACAGCTTATAATTTTTTATGAGCTAGATTTTTTCTAGATGTATAGATGTTCTCATCAGTCGTATTATGAAAGTTTATTTATAGAATTTGAAGTTAGGATTAGACTAATTTATTCTTATGATTTTTATTTTCATATTCATTTTTCCTGAAAAGTATTTTCTATGTTTGAATACTTCAAATTCTGAATAATTAATTTGGCTGAATATTATCTTCTTTTTCCATATTTTCGATTACTTTTTAGTAATTGCGCTGGTAAAAAAAAATAAGTTTTTCTCGTCAATTTTAAAAGTTGAGGGTTGAAACAATATAATTTTTTACTTTCGTTATTATAGACTTTGACACTGGAGCTTTTCAATTTTCGAAGTTCTATTTTATTTGAATGATGGAAAAGTTCAATCACAGAATAGTTCACTATGAAAAATTGAGCGTTTACACAATCTCACATATTCCATTAGTTTTACTTAGTTATAAAAATCTTGCAATTTCGAATATCAAGTTACTAGAAATTTATATTTAACGTTCTAACCTTCTTTAATCTATATTAATTCACTTTACTAAACGAGTGTAAAAGATACCAGATTATCTTAAACACGATATGCATACACGGCCTTTTATTAGACTCTTCGTGAATTTTTACTAAGCTTTTTACGAATCTCGAGACAGACTCAAATGTTACTTATTATTGCTATTCAGTACAGCAATTTTTAGTTTAAAGGTTAATTCATATTATTTTTGAAAAAATTTATTTCGCTTTATTTCTACTGGACGGCACTTTCAGATTTTATTACATTACTTATATTTGGAATATTAGAAATTTAATTAAATTTTTACAATTAATATAAATAACTGACAAATTTTTTTCCATCGATGGGACGCGAAACTGCTACCGCGTGAGAAGCCAATCGCCAACTGATAGCTGCGCCTTTGAGACCTTGTGATCATACATTCGAATTATCCTCTCAGCTTACAAGCAGCGCGTAACATTAATTAATTCTTTAATCTTTTTTATAATGTCTTGATTTGCTATTGTTTAGCATATTTTATGAACTTTCAAGAAGTTATTGTTACTTTGAATACCGCATAAATTTTCAGGATAGAATTTCGTCCGCGTGTTTACATCGATATATGTATATTCTTAAAATTGCTATACCGTCTATTCTAAATTCTTACATAAATAGTATCCATTCGCAGGTGTAGACTGTTTTTCTCCGTATAATCATATATTGTATATAAAAATTGTATGACTGTACGATATACTCATAATAACTAAATTCCTTACATTATCATTTCGCAATTAAAAATGTATCTATTCAAGCATCTGGCAGGCTTCATGCACCAATAGAAAATTCAAAGTCACAGCAAACATTTAAAAACAAACAGCGCACGAGAATATACAATATTTCTCTTCATCAGCGCGCTCAACTTTCATATAGTAAAGTTTCATTTACACCCCGAGGCTCGGGCTAAATATTTACGCAAAACACACAATAATTCTTCATTACCGCATTCAAGCTTTATCCCCCGCCCCCCTCCCCCCATCCACCAAGTGAAACTACGGCTAAGCCGTTTATCAAGTGGGATGTACACTGCAGTCCTGTGCGCGTGCCAAAAAAAGGGAGAAGGTAACCAGCCAGCAAAAAAGGAAATAAGCAGCTGCCGGAGACTCGGCTCTCGTTTCTCTGATAAAAAGGAATAAGGAGTTACGATTATCTCCGTATCGAGGAGGAGAAACAAAATGCTCAGTTTTATCCATCGTAGCTTCGGATGAAGTACGAAAGCCAAAGAAGGGCTTTTCTCTATCCTCTCCCTCGCTCTCTCTCTCTCTCTCTCTCTCATTCTCTCCCTCTCTCTCTCCCTCCCTCCCTCTCTCCCTCCCTCTGCCGTTTTCTACCCCGTATGACCGTAAGCGGGAGAGCAGAGCCTCGGCTAGCTCTCTGTATTTCCTCTTTCCCGCTCGAATACGCTTCGTTTCTATTCTCGTTCCCCATCGTCGATCAATCGAATCGTCCCGACGAAACGACTGCTTCGTAACAGCCGGTAATTTCCACTCTCCTGACTCCCTCACCTTCTATCCATCTCTCTTTCTCTTTCTCTTTCTCTCTCTCTCTCTCTCTCTCTCTCTCTCTCTCTTTCTCTGTCTCTGCTCGTCCCTCTTTTCTCTGTACAGGCTATTTTCGCCTTCTCCCTTTGTCTTCTCTCACTGCCATTCTCTCGTTTTTTTCAAAGCAGGTCTTGTCTCATCTTTGTAACTTCTACGATCGCGTTTTTTGAATTTTGTAAGAGACATTTTTCCGTGAAATGAAGTTTGAAAGAAATGCGCGGGACTGAATAAGTGTCTAGATCAACAACTTAGACGGAAGATTGGATTTCGCTTATTTTGTTTATCGTGTAAATAAGGATAGAAAACATTTACATTCAAAATTATATTAAGTTTAACTTGTAATCTTTCGTTTATCTTTAACGGTACATCGACGGTTGGAACGAAAGAGGTTCTATTTTGTAAAAAGAAAAACTCGCGTTGAGTTAAGAATTATAAATTTTTTTTGCTGTTTTTAAGACAAATGCAATAATATTTTATAGATTCTTCTTTGTCGCAACCGTCGATATCATTGTATAACCAATTGTATCTCAACATTCTCTACTTAAAATTGCTTTACCCCACCCATGTGAAAAGTTAAAGTGTGGGAATCATGTCTCCAATGCTCTACAAGTTAGTCAACATTTATGGATAATGCCAAGTCACAGAGCTCATGAGATGCGTAATCAATATTCCAATACGACAATTATCTCTTATTATTCCAGACACGCATAAAATCATCGAGAATCAAACGGATTCACCGGTCCTCCCCATTCTTTTGTCTCACTGACCATCGCACACCTTTCTATACCGCTTTTCTCTTTTCCCCCTTTACCTTTGTTCCCCTCTTCTTCTCTATCTCGGCTTTTTTACGGCGGCCGATTCAAGCCGACCATTACGCTTTGTCACGTGGTTTCCTCGTACCCTCCCTGCCGCCCTTGCCGCTTCTGCATTTTCTTTTTTATTCCGACTTTTAACCTTTCCCTTTTGCTTGCCCCTATCCCCTCCCTCTGCATTTCTTTTTGCTCTCAACCTCTTTCCCATACCTTGCGTAGAAATTTCTCGCTTTCCACTTTTTGCTTTACGTTTCCTCCTTCCTGAATGCATTTCCTCCTACCTTCATTTTTATTATTTCCTTTGTTCTTCTCGCTTAATGCCTATAATAGCTACTTTACTGCTGCTCTGACCTCTTCCTCTTCTTTTTTGGACATATTCTTTAATTTTGGATAATTCTATGGCCGCCTAAAGCACGAAATCAAAGTTTTAGAGCGTATTAATGTCTTTGTACTAAGAAAAAAAAATTATAAACGTTCTTTATCACGATTAGAATTGGGGATAACTATTTTTTTCGCAGAAAATGCCGTATTATTTCTGGAGAAGCAAAAACCCTCTCTGTAACAGCATTGGTACTCCGACGTACTCATATGTGTTCCGTTTTATAATTAGGAATCTCGTAAATGTCCGTTCGTGAATTACCTAGAATCGTCGAGCTGAAAAATCCACGGTTGATTATCGCACCGCAGTGTGTAAGATTAGATTTTTACAATCTGCGTCTATTAATGGTGAAGCGGCATTGCTGTGACTGGCAGTGAAAGCAAAAATTGGTCCTTTTGTACTGAGAATTTCACTCCGATGCAGAAGTTCAATGCGTTTTCACTCCGAGAATTCCAGCATAGCTATTGTTTTGCCTTTGAATATTTCCCCTTTCGCTATCACAATAGTTTCCCCATTACCATCCAATCTCCAGGCATACGCACTGGTCCTTCGTTCTTTCACTCGATGCCTTTGCTATACGTACGTCTCTCTTTTTCAAGTAGATCTCGCAGAAATTGAAAACCTAAAATTATGAGAAAAAGAGAACCGATGGGAAAGGAATGTTAATAACTTGAAAACTTTCTAAAGATTGAATGAGGATGGTAATTTATTCTGCCTGAATATTACGGATTTGGAAATGAAATAAAAAGAAAGATGCGCTCGACTTACTTTTGATGGAAAAAAATGTCTGCTTCTGCGAAATATGCATGCGGCGCAAAAGTTGTAAAAACTTTACGGGCTCTTTACGAGTGTCAGAATTGCTACGTTACGGTGCTTCGAGCGTGTCGGGACGAGGTTAGGTAGATATCAACCGTAAACTGGTCATCCGATTTGTGCTGCTACTATTGATGCTGCACCTCGCTCTTCTCGTATCGCTTCCCATGCATGCCTATTAGATAGTCGGATATACGCATTTTGCCTTTTAATGCCAGTCCTGTAGTTTATTTAAGATGTATTTAAAAGCTATTGACTACTCCTGCGTTTGATATATGTATCTTTTGTGAATATTCAAAAATATGCGAACTTGCTTAATGCACAAACTGTCGAATAAAATATGATAAAACTGAGAACAAAGATTTTGTTCGATTTTAATCTCAACTCAAAGTGATGTTACTTAAAAAAAATCGCATTTTAATTAAATTGTTGTTGACAATATATATTCATATTTGTTCATTGTTACTTGCTTAAGCCAATAATTGGACAAACGAATATCAGATTCACTATATATTCAAATCTACATTCAATCGTCGCAAAGCATCTCAGTAAAAAAAAATTTATATTTGTAGAATAAAGAAGTTTTTGGCAGTATTCGGTCAAAACCGAGTTGGAAGGTAGTCTCTTCATTCTTTCCTCAAGCAATGTAGTAGTTTGAACTACACTAAGATCCTGGACATCGTAGTTGAACGCAATTACTGGATAGTGCAACTTGAATGTGCAGCTGCAACTATCCAAGTATCTATTTGTCCAGAATCCTGTCCTGATTCTCTCCTATTCCTTAGCTTCATTTTATCACCGCTATCATCCATTCTCTGGGCTATTTTTTCCATTTCCTTCATTAATATGATAATAAATGGATCGGTGTATGAATTAAAATCAAATTAAAGTACCGCCGCATTTGACGAGATCACATTAATTATAACGCCTGTTCTTGCTCCAATGAATAATCGATATTGACTTGCTCACCATAATTGGAGGAAGTGGAAAATAATTTAAATTAATAGAATCATTATTTCGTCGAGAGCATAAAAAATATTTCAAATCCATTTCATATGTTACATCGGAAACAATGATTATTCAATCGAGTCTGGATTTCAATTAAATAAAAACCATTACGATAATTGCTGCGTTGCATCGGTGGGTTTCGACTCTGGAAATTACAAGACAAGTGGCGAAAGAGCGACTTGAAAAATGGTTTTAAAACTCTTTAAATGTATTACACGTTGACTTAGATTTAAAGCAAACTCGATACTACGAGAGGGTATAAAATCGAACTTTTATTGTCGTGCAGTTTTACAGACCAAGTGCAGAATAATTGGTAGAGAAAAAAAAGTAAGCTATAGCGGACTGAAAGAAATCGAGCCTCCTCACTTTTTCCGAATTTCAATTTATTCTTTCAAAAGAAATTATAAACTAGAGCAATTATGTAATTATAAATCTATTTAATAAACTAATAAAATAACAATACATCCGCTAACATTTTTATAAATAGAGTCAAATCACACGACTTCTTTTACTATAAAACGTTAATATTTTCTCAAGCACGTCTTCCTCGAATGTTCTAATACTCAAAATTACCAAAATGCTCTCACCCCGATCTACGGAAAGAAGCTGAATTGATAAAAAGCGCAGAAAAGTATCGGCAAATTACCTGGCGACACCAGCAACGAAGGGTTAACCGAGCCCGTTCTCTATATCTCACCGTCTCCACAAGCACCCTTTTTCCTCGCACGTAACCCATCTCCCATTCCTTCCGCCCAATACGTGCGTCTTCCTCTGCGCGCACATTCCAGGCAGTCCTTGCCAAAGAGTCTCGGTGTCCCTTAGCATTGGCCGAGAGCTACAGCAGACTCTCGAGAACAAGAGAAGGAGAAGGAGCTGAGGTGGAGGAGAAGGAGGAGGAGAAGGAGGAGGAGGAGGAGGAGGAGGAGGAGGAGGAGGGAAGCTCGTAGCGTGCGGTCGGCAGGACTCGCGAATTGCCACGCAAATTACAGTGACCAGCGGCATCGGGTCTCGAATGCAATTTAATCGGCGCAAGGACTTCCTCTCCCTCGCTACCTCACTCTCTCTCTCTCTCTCTCGCTCTCTGCCTCTGGAACCTAGAACGTCTGTCCTAGAGGGAGAGATGGGTATAGCGAGAGAGAAAAGGGAAAGGGAAAGTCGATAGGGACCAGGACGTCAGTGCTATCGGCTCTCGAGACTTTCTCTCCCTCTCTCTCCCACGAACAGGGTGTCAGAATAGACGTAATCGAATTAAGTAATTAACGCTCGGATTTGTAAATGAAGCTTGGGCTCGCGTGTGCGCGCGCGCGAGAGAGAGAGAGATAGCCCGCATCACCGCTTCGCTCTCTACCTCTTGGGGATTTAACCCGCCGACGTCGACTATCTTGGATTTCCTTGTAGCGCTAGTCGCCTTGAAGGACAGCCTCAGAGTGAGAGAAGTGGTTCTTGCGAAAGAATGGAGCAAAAAGCGGAGCAAGTGCAAAGGGAGAGGGAGAGAGAGAGAGAGAGAGAGAGATGCGAACGTTAATTGCTGGACTGCGAATCGCGTAGTCGCGCTAGCGAGTCGATGGGGATGATGCCTCTGAGACTTTAATAGCGCGAGCGAGAGGTGGAAAGTTCGTTGTCGAAGAGGAGCTCCCGGGACTTGAATTTTTAAGTGGTATCGTACTGATCGGTCTGAGAAATTGGATTTGCTTTCTTGGATGCCTTTTTTTGGTGCGCGCTGCCGGCTCCCATTTCTTGTTGATACTTGGCAACGTGTAAATGATGCTGACTGCTATTGTTTAATTAATTAAATCAAATAATTTCAAATGAGTGTCGGAAGTAGTTTTGAGCGATTATCGATAAAAATTAATCTATGTATCTTATATTTTTAATTTGGCTTACGTATGCATTGCAAGCTACCAACATAAGCTATTTTTATTTAAAAAAATTAACGTATTGCAGATTGCACAAATATAAGCTAATAAGTAGTTTTTTATTTGATCTTGAAATTTACCTAGGATAATGCATTTACGTTAATTGATTTAAAACTAAAACAAATTAATGGACTCTATTGTTCACCTTAACTCTACAGGAAAGGTAAAAAAATTGATCACTGCGAACTGTAAAGCAATTTATTCTTGCGACGTTTCGGGAGTTTACATCAGTCCCCTCTTCAGACTTTACTGAGATCTGATCCCATCACTTATTTAAAATGCGAAAAAAAGTAAAAAGTAAAAAGTAAATGCTTCTGATGGATTACTTTTTACTTTTCTTCACATTTTAAATAAGTGATGTGATCAGATTTGATGTAAACTTCCAAAACATCGCAAGAATAAATTGTGCTTGAGTATAGTTCTCAGTGATCAATTTCTTTACTTTTCCTGTGGATTCGAAACTAAAAATATAAAATTATACATATAGATATTAATGAATATACATTGAGGATTGATTACTTAACAATTTAAATTCTTTTTATTTAATCCGGAAACTTTTGAAATTATTCGAAAGTAACCGAACGGCCCTAATTGTGTATCTTGCATTTTGCAGAGTAATAAATTTTGTATAGTTAGGCGCTTAGTATATGGATATTAAAAGAAAAGAAAAATAGTCTAATTTATTGCTCTTGCAGCTCTATTGTTTTACGGAAGGTCGTGTCAAACCACGTTTACATGCATCCTCCGTACTTAATGTGGGCATTAAAACTTCAAGAGATTTCTGCTTTATATTTATGACTTTCATAGGATTTATTTTATTATGCCATCCTAAAATTTTCGTCGAAACTCAAATGCTGCACGTAATGTTGTCTAAACTATATGGGAATGAGAAAACAATGAAAGAAAAATTCGCTTACCCATTATACGTAAGCGTTTTATGGTCGCGTATACACGTTAGCGGAGAAATTTTCTTTCGCCCATCCATACAAAATATAAACACTGAAAGTTGCTGATAATTAAACACGGCGGATAAATTCAACAAAGTCTTCGAACACGAAGAAAATAATCGTGCGCGACTCGGCATTACGTAACCGAACTTTCTTATTGCACGAGTGAAGTCGGCAGAAGATATTAATTGAACAGTATCTTGTCGGTCTTACTCATCCCGGAAATTACCTACTAATCGCGGATTATGAATATCTCCTTCGTAACTTGTTATGTTACCGGGCTTGTCGCGCTTCTTGTCTTTGACTACATTGCGGTTGCGAAAATCAGCGCTCAAAGAAAGTGGTTTTTTTCGTGTAGCATTGCGATCATTCAAAGCTTCTCAATTGAATATCACTTGTAATCGAATAAATAACTTTCAGAATCTCTCCACGTGTACTGTGGCAAAGAAAAGTTTAATTAATTTAATGTGGTTTGAACGATTTTGTAAGTTTTCTAGCACATAATGACTTGACTCATTAAGGCAATCTAAATTATTACTTTGAAGTGTGTACTTAGCCACATTAGAGAACCTTATGGATACGCAAATTGACAGCAGTCGTGAGATTATACGATACGAGAAAACTTTTCAAATTGATATACCTCGCAGCTAGATCGATTTCTTGTCCATAAAAAATCTTAAGAACTGTAAATATATTATACTAATTTAAAGGTTTTTGTATTGGTACAGAACAGATCTATCTTATTCAAGTAGATGTTCATTGCTTCGTAAAGAAGAATTTTTCTACTAGTGGGCATTATACGTTTTTATCAGTGCAAAATTGCCAAACTATTTATTGTTTACCCATTTGATATCTATATTAAATATCCTATTATTGGATTGTGTCTTTGGTAAACATGTATTTACAATTGTATACAACTCTAATCTTACAAAGATCGCTATCATCAATCACTGCTTTATTTATTTTTGTTCAATTGGAATTGCTTCGTCCAAGATCTTTGACCATTTGGTCCATCTAAAAAATACATTCATTTTATTCGCAGCTCGCTTATCAGTATAATACAGCATTAACTAATCCAATTAAAACTACCACCTAACAGATCGTGAATCAAACCCATCAGCCTCACTTCTCACCTTTAATAATAAAACACCATCACAGACGTCATTAAAAATTTATCATCTCTACTTGCCAGCAATGCAAAAAGTGGCGAATCTAGTCCACAGAAACTAATTAACCCAATTTCCATAATCAGCTTTCCCAAAATCCTGGTGACTGCAACTACGGACGTCATACGGCTCGTCTCAAAACTCATGTAATAGCGCTTGCTTTTCTTATCGCCTTCCCATCCCCAATTCACACGCTAACACAACAGTAAGCAACGTTTTTTGTTCTTTCTTATGATTTTAGTCCGCTCTTGAGCCACGCCACCGCGGGACATCGCGCGTTAAAGCGAAATAAATCCCGAGATTGCGAGAATAAATACAGTGATAGAGTGAGAGAGAGAGAGATCGAGAGTGAGTGCGGGAGAAAGAGAGACACATAGAGAGAGAGAAAGAGAGAGAGAGAGAGAGAAAGGGAAAAGGACAGTACAAATAAGAAGTAGAATCGAATAGCCAAGGATGGAGCAACAAGAGCAACAGGACGACGAGGAGCAGGAACAGCAATTGCCGGCGCTGCGTTCGATTCACAATCGGCAGAGCTCCTTCGTACGGTTCATCAACAAGACCCGGCAGAGGGTGCGCGTTTTCTGGATCGACTACCAGGGCAACAAGGTCAGTTACAAGGTTCTGGCTTGTGGCAATCACTTCGACGTCAACACCTTCGTTACGCATCCTTGGATCTTCGTCAACGAGGAGACCAAAGACAGGTGAGTCTTCTTTATTATGCTTTTCTAATTGTCGAGAGCGACGATAATAAGGACGTTAATTAATGAGGTTTCGAAGAATTATCGTGAGTGTAATTGTGTGTAGCTTATTTCGCGAGTTGTCCAGTTTCGCTCGTTAAGAGGTGAAAAAAAACGGAGTTTCCCCAAGGTCATCAAAACGTTACTTTCCACGCTCTTTAATTTTAGTTGGCTTCTTCCGTTATTCTCTTACCTACGCGAAACATTTTTGTTATACGAGTTCAGGATTTATGGTAGGAGTAACGGAACTTTGATTGAGCGATATTATTACAGGCAGGTTGTTCTGATCAATAAAAAATTTGGGATATCTATTTTGCGATTGCAATTGTGTTTTTATGAACAGTTATTAATTTTGACACAATTGCATCAATAGTACTATGCTAAGGTTAAATTTTACTTATTCTTGTGGGATTAGTATCATCTATCTTATTTTAAGAATTTCCACATTTGTTTATGAAGCTGTTATTTTTAAATTAAGTTTATCAAGTTAATGTACGGTTAATGTATAATTTTACTTATAAACAATTCATTCAAAAGTTTATTTTCACTCCAATCGATCGTTTCTTTTCATATAAAACCTATCAATAAAAACGTAACGTTTTGACGAGGATATTTTTTATCTATCATAAAATATAAACACCCAACTGACAAAAATACGATAGAATTAAGGATTTTAGAGTGGTCTGTTAATTGAAAGTAAAATGGTAGTTTTTGAGTATTTTCAAAGTAAACATGTTGAATCTAGTAGTAATTTTAACAGATTATCGGTAGAGTTCTAATAATGTTCTAATACCTAATACGTATTGTTTTTAAGCATCTCTTGTTAAGAGGGCTCAACCTCGCTGAATAAATAAAATATAATTGAGTAAAATAATCTTTTTACTAGGGCACTTGTCCAGTTTCTCTATTTCTTTTTTCACATTGGCCTAATAAAATGTTCTAATAATATTGGAAGCCGTTATATTGAAAAAAAAATCAATCGATATTGAAATAAGTCTGAAAAATAAAAAAAAAACACACGCCTCCCGTGTTTCTGCTTACAGATATCTGGGCAACGGGCAGGAGGTCTTCTTCCCGGAACCTTGGTACAGCAAGTACCGTGGTATACCAACCTCGGATCTGCCATCTCGAGTCGAGCGCGTCCACGTCTACATAACCCAGCCGATGTTCACGCTGCGCGACCTCTGCCTCAGGGAGATCAAACGCAGACTGACCTACGACAGTTACGCCTATAATCTTGAGATACCCTGGAGTCTGCAGCGCGAGCTCTACGTCATGCATCCGCGCAAACACATCGAGCGGTCGGAGCGCGACATTTTGCTCGAGAGTTAGGGAACTTAAGGTTCTTTAGGTGTGTGTATGTGTGTGTGTGTGTTGATGTAGAGGAGTGAGTGAGAGCAAGAGGTCAGGTTTAAAATAGTAAAGGGATTCGTTTACTCTTGAAATTGTTATTTCATGAGGAGGATGTCTATATTTGCCCATAATAACCTTTTTACAGACAACGTAACGAATTTGTACTATCTCTTAGTGTATACAATGCCATTTAAACCAAATTGAATTTCCTTGCTTGTATGGATAGAGCCTAAAAAAATCAAGTTGAGTGCGCCCTAAGTTTAATGCATGTAAGCAGAAGAAGACGAACAAAGTAAGACATTGAATTTCAATTAAATGTTGTGAAAGTCTCCCTTTAAGTTGAAGACTCACAATTTCGTTAATTCAAAGTTTTTCAGAGCTATAAATAATGCCGTAGGTTATATTTGTTCCCTCTCATCATTGTATTTTATTTTAATTTCGTGAGCTTCTGCAAAAAGTGCAATGCTGAAGGCGAATTGTTCAGCAGTTATGCAAGAGTTGAAAACGTTTTTAAAGAATTATATTTAAATGCAGTTTTAAAAGATCTCGTCAAAAATAGATAGAAATTATTTAGAACATGCTTCTGAGTGGCTTCTTTTGGATATTACAAGTATTTAGTATGACGTAGTATAAATTCTCAAAACGCTATCACAAAGGAGGATTTTTTCAAAATTAAATAAAAAACAGTAATAGGAAATTAAGATAAGAATCTTTCCAACTCTGGTTTAACTCCTTAAAAGTCGCCTGAAGTCTTCCACGAATAAAATAATAATGTTTACTTTAAAATTGTGCAAACTCAAACAGAAAAGAATATTCATGCGACTGTTAAATGAAATACGATACTAACGCGATTGTTATTTCTTGTCGCTATTAATATTTCGCATAAGTAGACATTCGCACGCAGGCTATTCGCGAAATTCAATTTATACCCAAGTTCGCTTGACCTCACTCTCCCCCACGTATTACACTGCGTATGTACTAAGGTAAGTCTAGGAATATGGTCACCTAAGAAGTTTAGCCACTCGGGGCACAGCAACTCTATATATATATATATATATAACCACTATGGTTTATTCCCTGAATGTGTCCGGTCAGGAAGCTGTAATAGTTCTGCTACCGAAGCTGCTTATACACCTTATTAAGAAAAATAACGCTATTATCGAAATTTGAACATCAAATAAGTAATATTTTTTGTGCTTTTGCATTATGTGAGATTTAGTTCTACATAGCTTAAAAAAATTATTGCATCCGACGAATTTACGAACAATTGTAAGCTATAAAGGTAGTTTTTTTTTTTTATTTGCTCTTACATCATATAGCGAATGAACATAAAAAATGTAATTATCTTTTGAAAATGTTTTGCACAATAATGAAGTCTGAATAATAAAAGGAGTTAAGATGACGAAATTTTATAATTTTTAATAAAAAAAAACGAGTTGTACCTAGTAATTTTTATTTTACTATTGTGAAGATTTTTAAATGTTAACTTAACATTACTTATGCAAACAGTTATAAACAATTTGTTAATGTTGGAGTGTATATAAAAGTATTTGGAAATAGTTTAAAAATAATTGGTTACAAAATTTTATATGATATATAAACAAATTAAAACTAACTCATTAACTATTATTTTAGTATTATTTTTTTTCTCAATTTACTCTGTACATTCTTATGTAAAATAAGATGTGCAATAAAATAAAATGTTTAATAAAAAATTAAACATTTTTTTAAAGTTTCAGTATCTTCTTCCCTCGATAGATGCATTTATTGTAGCAAGAAATTATATAAAGTCAGGCTAACCGCACCAGTTAATGACCACTTACTTATTTAAAAAAACAAAGTTATTTTTACTTGGATTTAAATATCTCGAACTTACTTTTTATTCACTTCATAAAAATGAATTCTTATTCAATTCATTAAAAGTATCCTGTCATGTGTGTACTTATCCTACTTTATTGCATACAATTCTTCAGAATATGTATTATCGAACGTTATTTAAAAATAAAACATAAATATGTATGTATTGATTAATGTTCATTTTGTAAAATTGCGATGGCGCGTTTATATACTATTGAACTCTGCTTAAATTGTGGCATTCGATCTATAAGGGTGAGCACTTGGTGAAAATGGATTTTTGTGGTACGAGCTATTGTTTGCCAATAACAAAGTGAACATAATATGCGGGCTTACCGAAATCACAAATTCAGTTTCAAGTTCTGTTTTTTGATTTCAAGAATTCAAATCTATATTGAGTGTAAATAGCGAAGAAATATTATGTGACATGGCAATCTCCAGGGTCTGTAGATAAATTTTTGTCAGAATTTACGAAAAAAATACAGACTTTAGTGGGCATTATGGAGTCTGAGAGATAATAGATAATGTTTTAGAAAATGATTGTACAAATAGTATTTTATCGAGAAAATTACTAAAATAATATGATACATGAAAGAGTGAAGGCGTTTACGGAAATGATGTACTTCATGCTTTATGTCTATAAGAATAGTGCAAATTGTCGTAAAGGATTCCGCATGGAGCTATAGTATACTTTCAGATAATTTGATATGGCCCATGATTAAAATGTATGAAAATATACTCTTACATTGTTCATGACTTTATGATCACAAGTTACAATAGTCACATTGTCCTAATACGAATAGTATTCGAAAAATCAGGAGACTCCACATCCTCTCGGTCACGGATTTGGCTAAAACTTTACGCAGATATTCTTTAACGAAAAATATGAGACGCGTCCCTCAGTGCAATAGGCCCTATAAGTCGAGTTAAGGGGTATTTAATCAAAGTATATGAAAAATCATGCTTGTCTTTAAACCTTTATTGAAAGGCCAACATGGCTAAATTTTGGGCCTTAAAATTTAACGTTTATTTGATTGTATAAAATGAATAAAAAATTAACATAATTTTTGACACTCATAATTTTTGAATGAAATGTACTAATAACTAGTTCAAAAATGCACATAGAAGCTTATTCTTTTTTATATCATTTTTTATATCATTTTTGTAGCATGTTCTACGACATATATTGGTCTTGCAATAAAGCCTTAAAGACCACCATGATTTTTCATATATTTTGATAAAATGCCCCTTAACTCAGCTCTAGGGTCTATTGGTACTAGCGCTGAGTTAGTAAAGTTTCAGCCAAATCCGCGACCGGAGGGTGCAGTGGACTCTCCTTGTGAGTAAATGTTTCATTTAAATAAACCTTATTTTATGGTAAATTATGGCTGGAAGATTAGATCAAAGAAATCATATATTAATAATAATTAATATGCCATCTTTGATGTATGCCAATTACCCGTGTAACATCATGCGTAACATCAGATATTTGATCCTCTACATGTCGAAAACTGCTCATTTTCGGACCTCGGTTAAATTGACCCATTTGGTCCACATCTAATAAACTGTCTTTTCTTGCAGTTTCAGTTAATTTGATAGGACTTCTTTCATTGCTTTTGTGCGGAATCTTTTATACTCTAATAATATGCTTTATGACCATTTCCTTTATTACAATCCCATTATTGCTTTTTCATGTAAATATTTAAGATCTGTAGAAGAGAAGACGGTCTTAAATTTATTATTAATGGAAAGAATATTTATGCCTAGAAGTAATTTGTACAGGAGGTTTTTTATACAGTTTTTATGATTAGTTACTAAAATTATTAGTATCATTATTAATGCTATACATATTGCACTATTATATCACTGTAGAGAATTTAAAAACTGAAAAATAAATAAGAAGTAGTCAATAAAATAATAAATAAATAACATTACATCTCAACTGCCATTTAATACATATATACCTTTTATATACATGTAAATATATTTGATTGTTAAAATTAAATATTTAAAAATGTTTAATTTATCTTGATTCTTTGTTTGTTATCACAATATATAAAAAAGCACTTCACGAACTTTTATTGTATTATTGAAGTAATTTTTTTAACCTTTAGAGGACGGGAACACCGAAAGGTATAACGGAGCGGCGCATGATCGACACTTTATTCGTGATAGTTTTAACATATTAGATACCTTTTTTATGCATTTTCTGAAGGAGACCAAGAATCCCGAATCCCCGTCCTCTAAAGGTTAATAATGTACTTTTTGTAAAAAAAATATTATTTTAGTTTAGTAAAATTTAGCGGTAATTGTAATTTAGTTTAGAATTCGTTGTTTAATTTGTTTAAAGTAGTTGTAATTAATACTAAACATAAACCTTGTTTTATTACGTTACTTTGATTTTAGTAGAAATGATTTTTATTTACAATTTGGTAATCAAGTATACTTTGAGTGAATTGTATCAATTCTAATCATTAAACTACCTTTTATTTCTGTCCCATTTATCGTATACTTTTTCTATACTAAAAAGAAGTAATTGATATAATAAATTAATAATAGCACTTGCTTTTAATTGGCTCAAAAGAAAAAGAAAATATTGATGCAGAATGAAACTAAATTTATTTTTTCCTAAGTATGAGCTTCATTCAGGATTTAAATTTTGATATCCTGAACTCTATTAAAAACTAAACGAGAAGAGTAAGTTTTTTTGCATTATATATATATACTATTATTCGCTAAAAAATTTGCTATTGTTATTTTATCATAAAAAAATTATATTAACAAAGTTTAATAATGCATCACAAAGAAACTGTAATCAGAATATTGGACTACTTTAATTTTACAATTATGGTTTATAATATGAATATAGAATAATTACGTAAAATTAATTTACATTATATATCGATCAGTTGATATAAAAATATTTCGACAAAATTAATGATTTTACTTTCTATCTTTATTCATTGAAATGCTATCCTACGGAGCTATTTATGTAATAAAATTAATTCCCGCTAGCGACGCAAATGATGCAATTGTATTTTTGTAAAACAATAAAATGTATAGTAAAACAATGGATAAATATATGTAATTAATAAAATATACATACAATAATTAGAGATCTGTTAAGAAATCTAAAAAAAAACTTTTTATTTCTAGTTTCCTTTGTGGACCAAAAAATGCCTCCTTATGTGTGTCTATAAACGAATTTGGCATTATTGTTTATGAGTCTGCAATGTGCATACTTTTTAACGCTGGTCTAAAGATAGCTTAAACTTACTTGGATACATATAACAAAGGCATAACCGTTAAAACGGAATCTTCATTTTTAAACGAGCGAAAAAAAGGGCACGCAGCTCCAAATTTTCGCAAAAGCAGCAACTTGGACGCTGGATTTTCTCTCCATTCGAACAGCTTAACCAGCGATTATCCGGCGTTTAATTTTTACAAGCTCTCGTACGCTCATATACGAAGGAAGCGCACATAACCGGGCTAAGTATCGCGTATAAGGCCGTGCAATTAGGCGGAGAAGAAAATAAAAGTATATCTCTGCAGTTATGCGCATAGCGGCACGAAAAATTAAGCGATAAGAGTCGCGTTAGGCGTATGTAAGCGTAGCGTTTAAGGGGACGCCGGACGAGGGACAAAAAGCGAGCCACGTGCACATTCGCACACACACACACACACACACACACACGCACACACGCACACATTGTGTAGTGGATAACTACCCAAGAATTCTTGTAAAAGAAAATAAAGAATATAAGAAACGAGAGAAAAAAAGGGCCTGGTGTACCGAAGAAGAAACAGAACCGAGACGACGTCGACAACTAGTTCCTTCTCCTGCGCATTCTCGTCCGCCGAAAAACCATGAGACAGTGTGTGAGAGAAAGAAAGCGAGAGGGAGAAACTGTACGAAACAAAAGTCTCGCAACAGCTCGCGTGCTTTGACTGGCCAAACTTCCTCTTCCTTTCTCTCCTTCTTCCAGAGGCTTTTTCGACTCCGCCAGTCCGCGTCGTCGTCTCCTTTCCGCCCAACTTTTCGGAGGCCTTTTCCCTACCTTGTATATACAAGACGACGTGTCTCGGTGGATTTGCAGCCCTCCTGCCCTTCTTTCCTCTCTCTCTCTCCTCTTTCTCTCCTCTCTCTCTCTCTCTCTAGTCCTCGAGGAGGCACTTTTCGTTACCCCAAGTTCTTATCGAGTTTTCCGCGGGAAATCAATGCGTGCCTCGATTTTGCACCTCGGAATGGAGCGCGCGAGGCTTCTCTCTTCCTCTTCCTCTCTCTCTCTCTCTCTCTCTCTCTCTCTCTCTCTCTCTCTCTCTCTCGCCGAGTGGCAAAGTACGCGAAAGAGGGCTTTGGCACATGCCGCGAATGTATTACTTGTCGAAGTGGTAGCTTTTTTTTCCTGTTACTTTGCTTGCTCTTCTTTTTTTTTTACTGTTGCAGATATAGCGAGAAATTTTTGCCTTTTCACGTGCAATCACGCACGATATGTCATCGCGACGAGGAATGCTTTTTTATTGCCTTTGCATGTTTTCCGAGCCTACATTTTTTGCTCAAGATTCTATATATGAATGTATTTTAAATGTGGAATAAAATTTACTCGTTTTAGAATGTATTCATCAATGATTTTTAAGTCTTAAATTTTATTCTTCTTAAAAACTAATTAGATTCTTGAAAGCCAATTTTATTTTCTTACATTTTTAGTTAGTACAGTTTTGATTCTTCAAGCGCAATCGTGCTGATCTGTATCGATAATGATTGACATATTTGTATAAACTATAATTTTATCTTAGTTATTATTTAAAATATATGAAATGAGTAAAATTTATAAATTTGATTATTGGAAATATAATATTTTTTGTGTTTAAAATATAAAGAAAAAGGTAGTCTAGTCAGTTTAAATAATAACTATACCAATGATGAGCAATTGTTGTTTGATAAAGATAAAATTTTAAACTTCAGTGCTAGTTATTTATTTATTATAGGTAAAAATGCTAATAGTGCATATTAGTTTTTAGTATTACTACTAATATTTTACCCGTTTATTCAATCATCTTCGTATTTATATAATTGCTTTGAAATATAGATGTGTATCACGTGTGTCATAATATTAGTGGATAATGCACAAAAAGTTTTTGACTGAAACAAATAATGATGATGCATTTTCCATTCATTCTGATATTTTTAATTTACTAGTAAACAAATAGAGAAGAAAATTTATGTTACACCTTCCGTCTAAGGAAATCAAGTACATACAATAACATACATGTATCGTGATTCTCGCGCGAAAGTTTATTGGATTGGATTTATTGGATTTCCATTTATTGGATTTCCATTTATTGGAAAGACCTTTTTTCGATATGATTATACTGAATTAAAATTTAACTGTTTTACTAGAAATGATTGTTATCTCTACTTAAGGAAAATGGTAAAATCCAGTTGAGCACCCCACAAGACTTCTTTAAATACAAACTGACATTTTTATCCAAACAGTTTATTCCGATTTTTACACTTTACTCGGCAGCTCTCGAGATACTCTTTCAAAAAGTTATTCCCATAAAGTCTCAACGACACACGATTCCGAGAATAGAAGGCAATAACGTAAAATTGTCACTGCAATGAGGTACGAAAGTTGCGTATACACACGTACACACACACACACACACACACACACACACACACACAGAGAGAGAATAAAATGCATCGCTTTGCACGGGCGAACGAAAGCATTCCGAGTTCCGTAATAAAAATGCGCGTGGGTATATACCGAAAAATATAATACTCTCGCTCGGTCTCTCGTGCCACTGATGCTTAGCTTCAAGCGCGCAGAAATGTGTGCACGGGCCAAAATGTCGCTCGCGATGCGTCGGCCGGCGGAGAGAGAGTGTGTGTGTGAGAGAGAAGAGAAAACAGAGATTCCTAGAATGTAGGGAAGGAATTTCCTGTTTCGGAATGGAGCTGCGCCAAGGAAATGAGGATCTTTTGTAAGTAAAGCAAAGCTCATGCGTATGCATGTGCTTGGAGCGTTGGACAAACTGTATACGTTGCTACGCAGCGCGCGACTCTTGCAACCCACGATCCGTTTATACGCGGTGAGGATCGGATTTTTTTAGCGGATTTCACACACGCAACATTCTTTTTCGGATCCTTGCGCGCACCGACGAAAAACCGCGGGGCTTTCGTTTTTTAAAACGCTCACGAACAATTTTTACGCTATGCGCCCTTTAGCCTTTGACCATCCGATGTCATTTTTTTACTACCCGCTCTTTTCAACTTTGTTGTCTAACCACGAACGCTTCATTGTCTTTCGGATTCTTCACAACGAAATAAACGAATTCCGCCTACATCATTGAAATTTTTCCAATTTCATCATGTAGTATAAAAAGAAAGTATTTACTTGACTTGATGAAATTTTAACGTCGGTATTTAAGTCAGTTAATTGTTAGATTCAAATATTTTACCAGACTGAAATTCTCTTTCGTTGAAATAAAGATAAGCAGAAAGAGCTTAATTACTCATATTTAATTTAAATATTATTTCAAGTAGATAACAGCCCTGCAATTATATAAGCTGTAATTAAAGAATGTCATTATCAACGTAGTATTCTAAAAAAAAATTATGCCCCCATTGCAGTTGGATTTTTATTAGTAGAAAAAAGTACCTATTTAAATATATAGTTTAAAAAAATTTCTTTTAATAATACAAAAAACGGCCTCCCAGTCTTTGGAACGTTAAACATAAAAATGGTTTTTCTGCCTCAAACGCAGCGTTTCCATCTCGCGACCTTTCCCTCGATCATCAAGCTACTATTTTAGCGCCGTCAGCGGCAACGAAACGATCGGTCCGCTTCTCTCTCTCTCTCTCTCTCTCTCTCTCTCTTTGCCATCCCTTGAAATCGACGACGACGAATTCATTGACATTCCGACGTTTTATATCGATTGCAGAACAGCCGACACAATGACGCGCTCCTCGCGAGGGCTACATTTTTAACGAGCAGACGTATTTCTCTTTGGCGCCCCCGTCATTTTTCCGCCTGCGATCCTGTCCAATTTCGCGCTTCAACTGTTTCGTCACTTTCTCACTCGCGTGCGCGCGCGCCAAGGGAGCACAAGGTCCTGCGAAAAATAATAGAGCCGAGCGCGTTCCGAGGCCTGCAGCTGCGCCACTAAATTTTCGTTGCGTCAACGGAACTTTTCCTCTCTTCCCTTCTCCGCGTGTTGGGGCAAACTTGCGCGACAGCGGCAGCGCGACGTAACCAATAGCCCGTCCGCCCCGCTATCTCTGAATTATTATCACAGCTCTGCCGTTCTATGCATACGCTATATATATGTATACACATATATATATATATATAGATGTATATAGAGCGCTATCGGCCGCGTGATACAAAACGACCGACACCTCTCGTTATCGAGACGAGCCTTCTGCATCCTGCGCGCCCTCCTCTTCTGCAAACACAGCCAGATATTTTTAACCTAATTTTTAATTTTGCCTTATGCGTGTTATTTATTGGTCTTATCACGCAGTTTTCTTAATTAATATATTGAGGTAACAGTTTAGCGTAGTTCTAGTGGAAATTAATGTTTTGATTTTCTCTCATATATTTCGATGTAGAACAAAAAAAATATAGGAAATCATAATTTTTAATATATATATAATATATCTCAGGAACGTCAGTTACCCCAATGTTGGATGCAGTATCAGTTAATTATCGAATGTAGGTTCAGGAAAGAACTCTTTTCCAAATATCCATGCGAATAATTTACAAAAATAATTATCTTGACAAATGGGTTAACCGTTGTAAGTAAAAAGTCTGTATCAGTAGTCAAAGGTAGGCTTTATTTAACCGGATATGTGCTAGACTTATCTTTTACACGAATCCCTCGACATTTGTTCCTGTATAAACTCAATGACTACTCGCGTGCATACACCGAAGAAGAAGCTTAGAAATCTTCACAGAAATTCGATAAATCAAAAATTGCAAATTTTCGACGTTTAAGAAACTATGAGGTACATCATGTCGAAGGAGAATTGCCTCAATGGTCCCTTACATACATGTATTGGTATACACTCTCTGCCACTTTGGGTAGGAAAAAGAGATCAAGTGTCTCGCAAGTCATATATACACAGCCACACACGTACACGTAGACGTCGGGCGAGTTGGAACGAAGTCGGAGGGGAGCGTACAGGTAGAGAAGCGCCGGGTAAAAGTTCCCAAGACTCGGTATATATGCATTATAAGAGCACGCGGGACCGCGGGTCACAGGTAATAGGGAAAGAGCCGAGGCTGCTGCTTCTGCATCGTCCGCGAAATGCCAGTCCCTCTCCCGTTCTTAAACGTATATATGCATATAACTCTTACACGTATACAAGGTGCACACGAGAAAGAGAGAGAGAGAGAGAGAGCTGGAGTTGGGGGGAGGGAGGGGTATAAGGTGCACAGAGCATCGTAAATCTGCGCAAGTCCCGGCCAACCTTAAGTAGCATTAAGAAGTTATTAACTCGATCCTCCGTGATTACCGGAACACAGTAACGAACTACGCCGCGAGTTTACGAGCAGCACCAGCAGCAGCCGCCGCCTCTAGGAACTCTGCCGGGCCCCGATGAAAGCTTCTGCACCTCTACTCGAGAGGAGAACGAGGAAAGGCTGCTAGGGATGTCACTGCGTTATATCTATGAAGAATGCCGCCCGCGCTATCTATATATACACATTGGGGTATGCATTAGAGCGACATAAGCGCGACAGGAGAAGAGCGGAACGATTGCCTTTGGCGCGCGCGAGCCGAGATTCGAGGGAACGATGTATATATAAGATGTATATAAGTTCGACGCGAGGAATTGTTGCGGGACGGATTATAGGAGGAAACCTTGGAGCGAGACTCGGCGGTACGGTACCGGGGAGTTGTTCTATACATAGTCGTCCCGGAAGCTCGCGGAACCCCTTGCTTTTTCTTTCTTCTCGAGCACTCCTGTGCGTAATGTCTTGGTTCTCGTGGAGCTGGAGATTTTCTGTGCGGTCAAAGGACGCACTACCTATATAGGCTTATCTACTCGTGGTGAATCGTGAATATCGTTTTTATAAGAAAGTTACGGGAGAGCTGATTTGCGCGCGGGACTCGTGTACCTCTAGCTTTGCGGTGTTTATCGGAGTTGTCGGGAATTCGCACGGCGTTAACTTTTAAGTGGGCAGGTGAAGAATTTGAATTTATTCCGGGGGACGGGGGAGATGAAAGATAATCGCTGGCTTGCGACTCTTGGAGTTGGAAAGCGAGACTTTAGGATTACTTCTTGTGTGTACTTTCGAGCTCTATATACTCTTTAATTCATTTTTGGAATACCGTAACAAGTGGTTTACGGTATACGGTACGTTGAGCAAGACTTGTGCATAAATTCTATTAGGACTGATGAATATAAGTCAAAGATGATGAATAGCATGGTAACTTTCGTCAAAATTACTTCCTATACTGTACGTTTTATAATATATTATGTATAATATTCTACATATTGCACGGTATATTCGTTTACTACCTAACTTTAAACTACGAAGCGTTTTACGATACAAGTTTTAAAATAAATTAATTACGAGATAGATATAGATACAATCTTATTCTTGTTTATATAATCGCTTGTGCTAACTTTCTTTATTATCATTTGCAGACTTCAAAGTTATGGTCACCCTTTACACTTAATTTAGATAACACTGTTGTTGTACCTCGATGTTGACTGTATGTATAAAAGATTTTTCCCGAGACTTTTATGTGACTTTCACATTGCCAAGGGCTCCATCAAAAACTTGAAATATTTGGTGCAATCAGGATTATCTCTTTTAGAAAAATAAATTGCTTATCGCGCATCAAGCAAAGTTCTTATATTGTTTTTATATAGATCATTGAATGTTTGACAATAATTTTGAAATCAATGCAAATCAATTATTGAGAAAGATTTGTATAAATAAATATAACGCATAATAAATATCACTCTATTACTATCAAAATCCAAACTTAATCTCTTATGCGATTAGCAATCGTTATCCTTTACACGCGAATACAAAGTGGGTATTAGCAACGCAAGCTGACGATGCGTGAAAAGAAAAAGGAAAAATAATCTCGAAAAATGTCTACTCGTAATTCGAGGAAGTCTAATCGCTCATTGTACACTGGCTCTCTAATCGTTCATTGCACATCTCTCTCTTTCTCTCTCTCTCTCTCTCTCTTCATTTTCAAAGCGCGGACCTGGATACCCGTGAAATTCGGCTCTTTTTTAATTGGACTTTGGCGGGCGTATAATAGGAGAGGCCAAAGGTCGAGCAAAAGAAAGAGACGACGAGAGAGAGAGAGCGAGAGAGAGAGAGAGAAAGTGAGACAGAAAGAGAGAGCGGATGAGAAGAGTCGTGAAAATTTCGCGGGCGCGGACGGGAGGACGCGTAGCGAAGGGAGCTACGAAATCTAGAAGTATATGAGAAATGGAGATTGCGAGAGGCGAGCGAGAGACCTGTTTTGCGATGAAAAGTTTTCGCGTTACGCGGGCTAGTAAATTAATGGCCTCGACAGAGAAAACTTTCAACTTCTTTTGTGCGCGATAATTGAATGAGCTTCTCACTCTCTCTCTCTCTCTCTCTCTCTCTCTCCCTCTTACTCTTTTTTCGAGTCTACGGACTGGGCGAAAATAGCCTTTTTCCTTCCTGCACCTCGCGTTCTCCGGACTCGACATTGCGGGGGGAAGGACAAAAGGGAAAAGTTACAGCGCGCGAAATAAGCGTGGCGAGATGAAGCGTTTGATGGAAAAAAAGAGAGTGAGAGAAAGAGAAAGAGAGAGAAAGAGAGAGAGAAGGGGATACTCGGAGCAGCCGAAAGAACGGATGGAAAATATGTGCGTGTTTTTCTGGTCCCGCGCGGATGGCGTGCAATTAACGCGCTCTCTATTCCCTGCTCTCATGCACACCCCTTTGACGTGAGCTGCGATCGAATGGAAAAATAGCTTTGATCATTTTGGAAACGCTCGAAATGCTTATCTCGCTTGCGAGCCAGTTGGAATAATTCGGGTTTCACGAGTGGGCAAACGATGCAGATTATTTATAATTTTAGATTGGGAAAGGCGCAGGCGGCTCCTTTTACCTTGGCGCAGCGCAGAGACTGATGAAAAAAGCCTGTACTCGGTTCATTGTGCAGTCACTAGATAGGTGAGGTCAGCTCTATCGAATAACCTTAAATTTTTATGTAATTTTTTGTCAGTTTACATGATCCGTGCAGGCCAAGCTCATTTTCTTTCAATCTTAGTACGATACAGCGTGCGCTGTTTTTTAATCGCTAAAGCTACGTTTTATTCCTTTACTTTCCTTCGATTTCTCAGCCTTGTATTTACAATGAGTTCTAATTTGGTTCAATGTAATACGTATAAACCTAGTTGTTCGTGTAATTGGAAAATAGTTATTTTTACAAAGTCTTAAGTATAAAATTATAAGATCTAAGTAACACAGGCCATCTCATTTCTTGATAAATATATACGCAGTAATTATTTGACATTTACAATAGAAAAGTAAATAGAACGTTGTAGCTTATAGATTTCAAGGAAAAAATGTATAATATAAATTGCTTAATCATACTGAACAATAAAAGTCTATTTTCTTAGCAATTATTTACTCATCTCTTCTCTTCCATAAATTTCTGCCATATCAGCATTACAATCCTCAATCATAAAGCCATAAATCGCTTAACAATCGCACCCAAAGCAAACATTTAAACTATCATCCTATATTCATCAGAAAAAAAAGAGACACAAAGCCGGATCTGATGAAAAATCTCTCTGCCCGCTAAATCCTCCAGTCCAAATCATATTACAAATAATTTATCTAAATCGCTGGGTATAGACAGTAAAACAGCCACACATAGGCGCATTCGCACTCGAGAAGTACTCGTCTCGCATACTCCACAACAGTCGAGGGCCATAGTGCACATACACGGGTCGGATGATTTACAGAGACATCGATGCCTCGTAAAATCGATAAATATCCGTAGGCGGTGAAATTGCCGAGGCGTCTCACTCTCTCTCTCTCTCTCTCTCTCTCTCTCTCTCTGGTCCTAGTCATCGCCTTGGAACAATCGTCGCTCGCTCGCACCGCTCACTCGTATAAACTCTCGCCTCTCTACATATATATATATATATATATGTATGTGCCGCTGCAACAACTCGAGTAAAAGTTGCGATGCACGTACATCTGAGGTCGTTCTCTCGACCTTTGCATCCTCGTGCGCGAGCAACACTCTATAGCTATACGCCACACATGCACTGGCACTGTCTCTCTCTCCCCCTCTCTCTCTCTCTCTATATATGTATACAGGTACGGGAAAGTCGCGGATTCTCTCGCGGGACAGCAATGAAGAGTAATGCTCTCGTGGCTGTGCCGCTTCTTCTTCGAAAGTGCACAGTGTTCTCCCGCAGTCTATAGATGTACTCTATTATACCTATATACCTACATACCTATATATATATATACATACTCTCGAGCTGTGTCTCTGCGTCTCGCTTTACTTCTATGCGGTTTTATTCGAGAGCCCGTTACGCGATACAACAGCGAGAGATGCATCGCGGAGAGGATCATTGCGGCCGGGAGGAAAGTTTGGATTTTCGATGATGGGACAGAGAGAGAGGACGAGTTTGAAGAGAAACCCCGAGGACTCTGGGCCGCACCGTGTGCACCTGAAACGCCGCGTCTGGGGGGAGGAGGGCTTTACTTTTATTGTCTATTGTGTTTTTAGTGAGGCGCTTTTACCCGGGCTCTCCGAATTTTTATTGGGGATTTTTATTGCCCGAGCCGTCTGCACTCTGATGCAGTACGCCTCGCATCCTAATTGCAGCCGCGCTGCCTAGGAGAATCTATGTGTATATATATGTATATATCGATGCGACTCGAGAGTTGGAATTGTGAAGCGGATGCAAATTATGCTTGTTTATAATTCAGCGCGGCCCCGCGGCTCTAACCCTTTTTAATGCAGCCAAGGGGCTTAAGATGACTTGAGCGCGTTTCTTTTTGTGGCCTAGGTCGAGTTAATCGAAGTCTATTAATGGCTCTCGGGCGTTTCTGGAAATTCCTTTGCGAATAAATAACGACGCGATTGTCTTTCTCTATTGTTGGAACGTGCACGCGCTCGCGCTATCTGTATATTCAAGACAGTAGACGTCGCGAAAATAAAAAAGAAAGCCATCGTCACGCGCGTGTTTCATCAGCTGTCTTGCCATGCCGGACTCGTTCTACTTGACGGCCTCCAGGTGCACTCTGTAAATACCTATGGAGTCAAAGTGCTAATGTAGATATGGCCGGATATCGGTCATGTATTGGAATTAACTGCATAGGATCTAACTTCACATCGCGTATTAATTATTGAATTTTGAAAAATAACAAAAAGGATTGAGAAGCTTAAAGTTTGATGAAAAAAAGTTTTTAAAAAAGGAAAAAATAAATGAAACTGCATTTTATAGTAAAATATTTTATCACCTTTTTCATACACGGACCAGCCTAAAAACTAGACCGAAAAATGAGAGAAAAATCCGCTGGGCAATGCATTAGCTGATAATAAAGCGAGTTTAATGAAATTTCGTTAACTAATCCAATAAATATCGCCTATCGAGTAAAACTGCACTATCGCTGAGGCGGCGAAATTTTTTCGCAAGCGCAGCCCCAAGTAATTCCTCCTCCGTCCTCGTCACGTCAAAAGTTAATCCGAGTATCGAAAAGCTGCAATGTAGTCGGGACTTTTAAGACCTCATCTCCTCTTCTCTCCTCTCTCTCTCTTTGTAACGCTCCCGCGCGCTTCGCCTCGTCTTTGCACATCGGCTGCGCCTTTATTATCCTATCGCTACTTTATTATCCTGCCGTCCCCTTCTCCTCTTGCACCGAAGCAATGTCGAACTTATTTCTCTCTCTCTCTCTCTCTCTCTCTCTCTCTCTCTCTCTCGTTTCTCTTAGAGTTGCAGCAGCAGTAGGTAGTGTATATATACATCCACCTTTCTCTAAGGGGATAAGACCTTTTTTGTCCGTCGATGTAAACTCCCGCGTTGTCGCTGGATCTTGAGATCTTTTCCTAGTCGGTCCCTTACTTTCATTTGTGAAAGTCCGCGATGGGGGAATACTTTGATGAATTTTAAATGAATGGCGATTGTGGAGTTCGAGCAGTTTGATTTGTTGCATCTTTTGCTAGCGATGTACCTACATTTTTGTGCTCGCGAGCGCGCGACTTCGACTACCATCACTGCAGCGGACTTATGCAAGAAAGAATGATGGGCTGGAATATAAGAGATGAAACTTTCTTCGAGACGTAGATTATTGTTTTAGATGGCAGAATTTGAGGAATAATCTGCGAGAAAAGGCGTGCGAAACAAGTATGTCGTTATGAAATATACTGTTGGTGTTTGACGATTCTAGGGAGTTACTAAATGGCGTTTTTTTGAAATTATTATGGTAATAACAGACCGCGGCTTTCCTTTAATGAGGAGAAAAGTTTTTCACTGCATCTACCAACGGCGATAAATTTATAATTCACTCCGTACTTTAAAGTATCTACAGGGTGAAATTATCCTATCGGTACATCCTGTAAAATAAAATCTGCGGCGTATTCCATTTAAGCTTTTATAGTTAATTAATATAGTACAAAGTTAAATTAGTGTGCGATCAATTCAATTTGAATTCATAATTTAATTTCCTCTTGAGAAAAAAGTTTTTCTGATTTAAAAATATAATATATTGTGTACTGTAAACGCATAGTGGTGAAAAACGCTTACCTTCATTTAATTAAACGTTTGGATATTAATTGAGATCCAACATTAGAAGTATAACGTTAGCGAGTGCTATAACTTTAAGCTATAACTTTTTTTCAATCGACATTAAAGCCAATTCTGATCACGGCGATCGCAAGATCAGATTTTAAATATGGGCTCTTACATGAAAAGTTACAGCATTGAAAGTTACGATATCAAAATATGCATTTGGACCTTTACAGACTAACTCTTTATAAATGTATCCCAATTAGTTTTATTCGATAAAATTAATACAAATTCATTCATTTTTAAATGCTGTAATAATTATTAAATTATTATTGTGAACGATTTCTATAATTAAAAATATATTTATAAGATTGATAAAATAAGGAAACTAATTAACTTCAAGAGTATCCTTCATTGCGTATAAGTGGCCAAAAATAGGAAAAACTTACTAGGCAGAATTAATATACGTTTCATGGAACGAAAATATTAGAAAGTGATTGATATGGAAATATAAAGTATTTAAATTACGTTAAAAATTATTATTATAATTTTTTCAAATTAACGTATTGTTATGACTGATCATTGCAGTATGTATTAAAATTCTTAAAAATACAAAATATATTTTGATTATTGTCTGACTAATAAACCAATTTTCCCCTTTATTCTGATGGTTATTAAACCATATTTGATTTCGTTCATTAAAGTTCAATTTGAAAGTATGTGAATTAGTCAATATTTTATTCACAAATTATAAAGATTTCATCCTAATAAAAAAGAACTTCTAAATAGCTAAAAAGTTGCAATTACTCTTCATAAAAATGACAAACCCTGGATATTGCTTTGAAAGATCCTCTTTTTTTGTCAAAGTAAAGATTTTTCAAAGTAACATTTCGTGTGCTCAGTTATAATTTCTGTTTGAAAAGGAAAAAAGGATGCGCAAAACATTATTTTACGAGCAGGTCTGTATTCCCTCTAGAATATCGTATATCGTGTTTTCAA